>JAIPRL010001808.1:0-72776 GCA_025469235.1 Pemphigus obesinymphae | reverse complement strand
AAAATATGCTCCGACCGATGCAAAGTAAACTTGTTCACCAATTCAAACATCTTTACATTTTTTAAATCGAACGAATATAAGTACCTTAAAATTTGTCAGTCGCTTAGGTCGTTTTGATGAAAAATTGGTGAAGCAGAGAGCCGCCTTAAATAAAAAATAAATTACGAAGAATAAAATTATCTAGCGACTGATGGAGCCGATGTTTGATATATGCATTTTTACACGTTTTATAAGTTGTTAAAAAAAAAATCTATATTTTAATAGCTCAAAAAAATGTGTAAAAATGTGTATCTCAAAATCGGCTCCATCAGTCGCTAGATAATGTTGTTAGCTATAATTAGTTCTTTTTATCGTATTTTTAACATGTTTGTAAGATGATAAAAATGAAAAATGCCGATGCAAATTTTTCATTAAAAAAATGTTGGTGTGCCATCTTCTTACTTTCTACTCACAATTTTCATTGAATTTTCAATACTTTCAAGAAGGCTATACCAATCAATTTTTAAAAGATTCTGTGTAGGCAGTTTCTAAGACGTTTTTTGAATAATGAAAATTTAACAATTAAAAAATGTTGAACTACATTTTAAAGTAATCTAAAAATCTCATATCTGTACCACATTTCATTATTGTGACATTTGTTCAAAAACTGCTTGTGGCTTTCTGAACTCAGTTCGATCAAGAATTATCATAAAAAAGAAATAATTATACAAAATAAAATGTAAGAACTTAAATTAAGGCTGAGCATAGAGTTTTTTTTTCGATAATTATATTTAAACATCTAAAATTTGTAATTAAATAACGTCAAATTTCTAAATTTTCAAATTAAAAAAAAAAAATCATTTTAGCTAAAAAAATAAAACTTTGTTTGTCCATAATAAATATTCTAATTAATCATTTAAATTTTGAATCTACAATAACTAAGAGATAAGTTGAACTTAGAAAGTGAGAGCACGTTTTAATGCTGTTAAAACTCATGTACACTGCCATGTTCTCGAGCGTGAAATATATTTCGGTAGATGCACATTTCTAAAATTTTTTAGCAAATTTTATTTTAGCATACTACAATCTCTATAAAAAAATTAAAGATTATAAGATGATATACATTTTTACACGAGAGATTTTCAATAAAGTTTTTTTAGTCAAATTATAAAAACAGAAAAAATTCGGAGAAATTCAAAATCTTATAATTCGATTTCTAATAATTTTATTGAAAATCACCCATGTATAAGTTTAGATTTTTTTAGTGTTTAAATTTATATAGAGGTTATCAAATGCTAAAATCATTCAGTTTTTCAAAAACGTGCATTTCCCGAAACACGTTTTTCTTAGTTTTTAATAATTATTTATTAACATTCCACAATAAAAACATGTTGCTGGTGAAATTTGTTATTTAAAATACTTAGTTGAATTACTTCTGAAATGTATTTAAATATTTTTTAATCATGAGATTTTCGTTTTTCTAAAAGAATCCTTAAAATTGCCTATACAAAACCCCGTTAAAAAGTGGGCGTGTGTCGGTAAAAATCGATGTTGTGTATGATATTTGTTTTAATTTTTAAGTCTTCTTTAATTACTGCAGATGTTTTATTTATGTATGCGGATTTAAATATTGGACATATTATATTTGATCATAATGGGAATTCTTTACACAGTCTTAATATGAGTTGATTTTTTTTATATCTGGAAAGTTTACATTACTTTTTAAATGTGATAACTACGAATAGTTTTGGTATTCAGAAATATATAAATTTTTGCATTTAATTTATTACCAAAATCATTGCAAATACTTGTCCGAATCTTAGAAATGCAAAGGATAAGCTTTCCATTTGATTTAAATAATTTGTCACGAATTGCTTCAAGTGATAAGTCACGTCAAGTGAAATTTTAGGTTTAGGATTACCAAGAGACTGTAGAAAGAATATCAATATTCAATTACAAAAGATAAAATATTATTCATATATCTATCAGTTTGTGCTTAAAACATCTAACTACATCATTATTCCAGGATTAATATATTTTAAATTAAATTTAAATTTACTACACACATTTTTGGTATACGTATTCTTTCCCGTCATTTTCGGTAGTTTTAAGTACAATTAGAAACCTAACTACCTAGTTCGTTGGTAGGACTATTCAAGCAAAAAACATTTATGATATATTAGTCGTCCTTGCCGGGTAAAAGTAAAAGTAAAATAAATATATTGCATAGATAGAATACCGGTTATAAATAAAATGTTAAGCAATATTAAGGTATTTTTAGAATTAAAATTGGACTAGTCAAAGTTCTATAGTTTCGTCTAGTGATATACTTTTTTATGAACATTTTTTTTTTTGTTTAATTTTTTAATTTGGTATGCAGACGTATTTTCCATCTTATTTTACCTTGCCAACGTGTGCATGCAAGTAACGGGAAGAATAGTGCAAGAGAAAAGTGGGAAAGTTCTCGTACAGTAATTAACCTTCTAAACTCTACTTATCGTTCTATCATGTATGACAAATTGCCTATACAATATTCCTTAGAAACTGAACAACAAGGCATATAATATAAACATAAGAAAAGTATATATTGCACATATTAATATAATATTAATAGCTAAACATTCAAAATATTGAATGAAGACAAACATATCAACTATCATGGTAAATATAAATCCGGCGTGATAGCGATTTGTGCACATAAAAATTAATAAAAATATATGTATAATGAATAAGACTAATATTTTTTATTTTAATTCGATATTGACATTTTGGAGAAACTTCTAACTTTCCATAATATTAAAACCGATATCAATTCGGATAAATAGAAGTGAATATATCAATTAATAAATGAGCAAGTGTTGAGAAAATTGAATTGTAATTGACGAACACCGCAGTGTTCCAAAACGCTATTTTCCCGATCAAAATTCATATCATGGCAGCAATTCAATATTTTTGGATTAGAATTTTTTGAAAAGAATGGTTGGACATGCTTTGAGATACCCAAAAGAGCTGCATAATATAATTATAGAGGGCATGATTGAAGAGAAGAAACTGCAGGCCGACCTCGTAACTCTTATATAGGGCAGATTAAAAATGATGGAAGGGTCAACATTTTTAAGGAACTAAAAGAAAAGGCGAACAGTCGTTTAGAATGGAGAATTGGAGTTGTAGAACAATTTACGGGTAAAAAAATAAACTAAATTATATATTTTTAATTTAATTTTATATCAACGGGTATAAACGGTTTAAACTCAAAAAAACATTGATAAAAATTCGATAGAAATGTAGGTACATATTCCAAGATCCTCAAGTTTAAGGGAACACTAATACTAATTTAAAATACATTACAATTAAGTTAGATATATATGTAAATTAACTTATTATAAAACTAAAATTATTAATTTAAAAAATGCTTTATTACCAAAATTTTTTGTATTTTGGTTGGGTATTTAGGATTTTGAAACACTGTGCATTGTGGCGAGTCGAAAGAACTAATGGCGTCACACGTGCCATCTAATGCCTCAATTCCGGTGGAAAAAATCACGCTTGCGGAGCCACAATATTATTAATAAAATTATCAAATTATCAAACGTGATAACAGAATATGATATGTATGTCGCTGTTTCTAGATCACGATTAAAGATAGACTTCTATCTATACTATACTTCTATAGAGTCTATCTTTAATCGTGGTCTAGATACACAGGCGATCGTGTAGATAATGTAAAATCTAAAAAAAAATTGTATTCATGTATATTGTATACAATTTTAAAGAAAATTGTTGGAAAATTTTTGTAAATAATAAATTATTTTTAGTACAGACGGAAGATCGCTATTTTAACTTAAAATATTTAAGCAATGGTAATATTGTATTCGATTAATTAATATTATTTTAAAAACTTGTAGGTACTTCTATTTTATTTTATTTATTAACATATTTCATTCGTTTGTTGATTCTCAACAATAATTATAAAAATATAGCTATGGGTTACGATGTAATATAATCTACCCAAAAAAAATTTATAGAATATAGGTACATATACAGAAAAAAATCTAATCAAATATCAAAATGTAATGTTTACACGGTTGATACGCGGTGTACGCATTATTTACACGAGCACTCGTGTATTTAGACACAGCGTATATATGTAGGTATAATATGATTGTTATTTATATAATATTATATAAAATAATACTTATTTATTTATTGGCACTGAAATTAAGAACATAGGTAGGTTTTTATTAAAAAATAATACACATTATAGCTTCTTAAAACAATATAATTACCTACCTACTTTGTTTTGCTTTAAGGTTTTACACTCGTGGGACATTTTAAAAAGATTTTAAAAAATGTTAAGTCAGGTCGTCAATTTTCTTACATTTCTTGAATTTTGGAGAGGGTCTCAACCCCCCTCCCCCCCTTGTGTTTGTCTCTGTTAAATAATATAAAATAATAAGGTCTCTAATAGTTAATTATATTATAAAAGAACATAAAAAGTTAATCTCAAAATTAAAAAATGGTAAAGTTCATAAAAACCAATTTTTTTGGTTGGGGGATGTGAGGCTGTCGTAAAAATTTCCAATTTAATTGCACAAATTCGCACTAATTCAGCACTAAATATTGGTACAATTTTTATATTAGGGTTGTGGGCTGCAGGGGCTGGAGAAATATTTCTCCAGCCTTTCACAAGTTTTTAAAATTTTTCTATTAAACTAATGTCTCACAAATTCTAAAAGTAGTCGCACAATTTCTACTAATTTAACACTAAATATTGGCATTGCTTAAATATATATTTGATAATTGGTAGGGGGGCTGGTGAAATGTTGGTGGTTTTCTTATAATATCTATTATAATATAACAAATTCTTAATTATTTAATACTATAATTAGAAACAATTTTAATTTATAAAATCAGTAAGCATTTTTAATTTTTAAAGTTTTATTGCTTTGTTTTGTTTTTGACATAAATATTTACTATGGAAATTTAACATTGCCGTATTATAATAAGTGTTACTTTTTTTATAATTTTATTTTATAATATATTTTTAAATATAATATTGCTATAATTTTTTTTTTTTTCGTTTATTTTTTGTTAGAAATAATTTTTAATTTGTTGTTATTACATTTATATTTTTATTCGTACAGTTTGTAAATGTTTTTTTTTAAACATAAAAACTAATTGAGGTTTTTATTTTCTATGGGATAAGGTGAGGTTAGCTTAACCATATTACAAAAAGTTTATTGTAAAAAAGAAAGATAACCAACTTAATTAATCTTATTATTTACTCCTTCGAGTTTCAAAACTAATCTGTAAAATATTTTCTTAAATTTTTTCATTTGGTTTAAAGTTTTTAATGTGAAATTCGAATTAAAAAAAAATTAACGCACGGAGCAAAATATATATAAACATTTTGGAACAAAAAAATGTTAAATACATTTATTTTATATTTATAAAATGTATACAGTTTTTTTTTTTAATTACCAAAAATTTTGAAAAGTACACGTAATCAGTTTAGGAAATATGCTACTCATATATATAGTAGGTATATAAATTAATTGGTAAATCAGTAGTCCTAATTCTTGATATAATACAAATATTTTTTACTGCATTTTTTAAAATAAAATATATGATTAATGTCTCTGTTTTTGCATGATTTACAAAAAAAAAAAAAATAAAAATAAAAAGTCAACATTTATTTTGATTTACTTTCTCAAATTTTTTTTTTTTAAATTTTAAATTAGGCATTTTATAGAATTACTTAGTGAAAATATTGAGAAAAAATGTTGTTGAATTTGGTTTTAAAAATATAACAAAATAATACAAAATTGTACGTTTTTCATATTTTTTAATATTGAATTTAGCTACAATTTTGTAATATTTTGTTGTATTTTTGAAATTATGAAGTGCTTTTTTTCATTCGAAATTCAACCAAATTTAACAATTTTTTTCAATATTATTAATAAGTAATTCTATAAAATGGCTAAAAAAATTTTCAAAAAATGTTTTTGAAAAAAGCAAAAATTTTTTTGACAACTTTTGAAAGATTTCTCTAAATTATGCAAAAACAGAGCCCATTGGTCATTTATTATATTTAAAAAAATGCAGTGAAGTATTCACATTACATTAAGAATTAGGGCTACTGATTTTCCAATTACTTTACATTTTGTGTATTGAACATATGTGTTTAATGAATTAACGAATTCCACTAAATTGGTGTACTTTAATAATATTTAATATATTAATTAATTAAATTGATTAAAATCAATTTTTATATTATTTAGTGTAATTATTGTAGGTAGGTACAGCTATCAAGACTTTGTTTAATATCTATAGATATTATATATATTTTTACCAATCTTATTATTTATTATTATGTTTAACAATATTTAATCATTCTATAGAGATTATTAAAGATTTACACATTTCATATTTTATGAATCCATTATTTTGTACTAAAACTTGGTTTATATACATAAAAAATAAAATATTTTATTTTATATTACATATTCAATTATATTTTAAAACAATATTGTTGTACAGTAAAATTCATAATAATACAAATATTCATTCGATAAAAATGGGTGTTTTTATTTATATTAAATATAAAAAAAAAAACATTGGCATTTGCCATTTTGAATACAGAGATTTGACAACTTATTGTCGAATGTTAAATATTTGAATAATATAATAATATAATATAATTTTAATAATAATATATGTATATTGACATTTGGTGGTCGGTTGTGGTAAATTATTTCGGACAGCTGAAAGCAACAGAATGTTCATAAAATTATTTCCGTATAGTAAAATAATGTTCTAATAAGGTTTTAAGTGAACTATCAGGCCAGAAAATAATTTTCAAACGTTAATTTTCTTTACCCAAAAATTATCCAAAAATATTTAATTTCATTTTAATTAGAACATTATTTTATTAATTTTTTTTTATCTTTTAATAAAAAAAAAGCTTCTTTTTGTTGGACTATATTATTACATTAAGTCGTTCTGTTTTTAATATTAATATTATTTTTTGTGTAAACATAATATTTTGACGATCAAATTAACGTTAACTACAAACGGATACAATGTATATTGATTAAAATAATATTTTTTATTCATTATCGGTACAGCTGATTGGTCGATAGGTAAACCCTAATTTAAAATGTTAACAAAAATTGTATCTAAAACAAGAAATTTACATAATATGAATTTAGCTAATTCTCTAGGCTATAGAGAGCTAATCGTAGCTCCTTATGGTTGCACCATATACAAATTGATATTTATACTATATAATTTGCAATAAACTATAGAAACTCTATTTGGCATTTTTTTTTTTTTTTGCAATGTACTTAATTTTTTTATGAATACATTTGAAAATGTTTATTATTCATATTTGTATGTGATATAATATTCTCATACCGAATCAACACGATGTTTTTATTAAATCATAATTAGGCATAACAGTGATAAAATTATTTTATTCATTTATATACAGAATGACATAAAATATACTTAGAATTTATTTTTAAATCGATTGCACACGCCATTAATAAAAATCATTTATTATTTTATATTTTATCTATAGTATAGCAGGTACAAGTCTTGCATATAATTAGTACGTATCAAACTACATATTGTTTTGCTAATATTTATACCTATATTTGTATTTTATATATGTATTACTGTTTATGTTATATGATATATATGATATATACCAAACATCTATTATATTGTTTACATCATTATTGTAATCAGAGATGGGGGGAAAAATCACTAGATATTTTTCCAAAAACAAAATAGGGTTTTATTGAAAATTGGATTTTGAAAATCACAAAATAAAATCCTGTAAAAAAAGTTGTAAAAATTGAATAAAAATAAGAAAGTGATATGTACCTACCAATGCTTTTAATATTTTCATAATACAGGTACAGTATCGAAATCGTTAAATATTTTAAGTAGAAATCTAAATCTTTGGTAAAAATGACAAGAATTAAGACCAAAATGGTGATTTTAAAAATCGGTCTATTCAAACACGTGCCATACTGAAATCGTAATAAAATAATGTTACAATTAATCGGCGATACGGAACAGCATAATGTAATATCGAATTTCTGCAGGAAATTTGCGTACAATATATTATTTTTACGGCTATATGAGCCATATTTGCTTTGAAATATAATTTTTGAATACATAGATAAACCAGATTTTCCTAGATCAACCTATACTCTGATGTGCGTTAGAATAAAATAGTTTAGTCTAGGATAATAGCTACCTACCTATAATTAGTGCTGATATGAAAGCTCTTACTTCAAGAAAAACCGATATGGCCTATACCGCTAAACTGATTGAGATTTTTGTTTTGATTTTTTCTAGGACAATTCCTTATATAGATATTAAATAAAACGAAAGGTTTGCGAAAAATCAATATTATTGATATAAAAACTTAATAGTTTCATAAAAATGAAAAAATATTATTGAAAGACTAAACATGCCTAAGAAGATTAAAAGAAGATCATTTAAATATTACTATTTAGTTTAGTTTTAGTAATTGCATTAAGGACATGCAGCAAACATTCAATTGAAACGGTCGGACAAGGTTTACAAGATTTAAACTGTACCTAAGAAAAAAAAAAAAAACCTAAATAAATGATTTGTTTTGAATATTTACTACCGGTTTTAGCAATAATCCACTGAATACTATCTTAGCTGATATTATTCTACAAAACAGTGTTAAATCAATTTAGCGCATAGGCCATATCAATTTGTTCTCAAGTGTGAGTTTATTTGGATAAGTTTGAGATTATTGTAGTCTATATATATATATATATATATATATATATATATACATTAATCGATCCTAACGCACGTCAGACGAACTAGTATGAACCGGTAAAAACTAGAAATGCCAGTAAAATATTTGAGTATATTTTATACGTTTTTTCGTACCAAGTCGAATTTCCTAAAATATCGTTTAATGTTTTTAATTGTAGATGTAAACGCGATTTTATTTTATAATAAAAAAATTCGCGAAAAAAAAAAATATCGAATAATATAATAATAATCATTAAAATATTATGCACGTGACACGTATAATTTGCGATCGCTGTTGCAGATCAGCATTATCATAGTATTGTCGAATAATACTGACGTAAAGAAAATCGAGATGGTTTTGAAAACCGTCCGAAACGTAAAAAAAAAAAACACAATAATGGTTTTTAATTTTTTATATTATCAACGGTGTAATGTATCATCTAGCCGCGATTTGCACAATCTGCAATGTTGTTAATCTGTCTTACGGTGTGTACAATTATTATATACAAAATATTCACGTTTATGTGCAGCACCGAAAATATTATTGTTTTTTTTATTTTATTTTCTCATGTGAACCGGCCAATAAAAACATATTAAAAATCTAACAATTAACGTATAATAATCATTTTAAAAATAACAGAAAATCGATAAGATTTCACGGCACGATCATTCGTCGGATAGGTACATATTACTATTCTGTCGTCAATTTCCAAAACACATAATATTATATGCGTTTTTATACATTTGATTAGCATTTAATTAATGTGCTAACAATGCGTTAGGTAATAATATACCCTAGTGATGTTTACGAACACTGATTTACGTTTTCGAACCAAACTCGTATCATTCATTTGGGATAGGTACAGATGTTGAAATTTATTTTTTTGTTCTATTTGTCAAGTACAATATGAACTATAATGCACCAAATGTTAATTACAAACCAAATCCATATAATGAAAATTGTATTTTTTTATGCTTTTTAATTTCATTTTAAGAGCTTTAATCAATTTAAATCTATTATTACTGGTCAAGTTTCAAATGCGTATACGAATTTTAAATAAAATTAATGTATTCCAGACATATCAATAAAATACTGATTTGCAGTTTGTACTTTTTCATTTATGTTTACTTAAACTATTTTTCCAAAAAAATTATATTATGTGGGTTTTAATATTTTCTTTTTAAAAGAATTTTATAAAATAGTGTTTTATAATAGTTTTATTGAGCTATATACCTACAACATCCGTATTCTAATCGTTATAAGTTTTTCCAAAAAAAAATTGTCTTTCATTCGATTGTCGACCATCCCAAATTCGGATCGGTTCGGTTCAAAAATTGAACAGCTCGTTACATAATACAAGAAATGAAAAATGAATTGTTTTAAAAATATGTTTAGGAATAATTTATACGAATATTATGTTCCTTTAGCATTTTAGTACAATTTTCGGTCCGAAAATTAACGTTTAAAATATTATTAAAATATTACAATATTATTAGAATACTTTTTTAAATGTTGATTTTTCGGAACCAAAATTTTCCCAATACTAATGACTTATGTTTAGTTTAAAATTTATTTATTTTTTTACTATTTGGGTAGTAACTATTTATAAGTTTTGTATTTAAACCGTACGAAAACAGAATGTTCATGCAGTACCTTAACAAAGTCGTTCGATTATTCAATACCGAAAAACAAATATATAATTAATAACACATAAAATAAATCATTAATTAATGTTTCAAGGGAGGGGGTAAAACCATAATTTATTATAATAGGTATATAAACCTTTAGTAAGTATAGGTAATATATTTAAAATTGACGTTTAAACTTAAAAAATTAAAAAATAACATGCCGTGAAACATAAACCGTACGCAAATGCTTTTTGTATTTTAAATAATACGGGTTATTGAGTGATTTTAAGCTAAAAGTACATATTTTATAAATTGTATATAAGAAATTAAAAGATAAGGTATAGAACCCGTTTTTCGATGTTTTATTTCGGCATTTGAATTATTGAGGTAAATATTCATAAAACATCAAAAAACGATTTCTGTTCAAGCATAGATAAACTTCTCATCTATAATTTTGATAATAGATATTCATATTTTCAGTCTAAAATCGGCTACACAAACGGATAAAAAATGGCGGCTTAGGTATTAATTTGAGCGTTTCGAACGCTATATTGTGTCTACACTAAATTTAAACTGTGAATTTCCAACGGGACGATGAACTCTGATACTCATATTTCCCATAAAATATGAACTAATGCTGTATTTTTTATTTTTATTATTATTAATTTTTGGAAAATGAAACATTGAATTGGTCTTACCGTGTCCTCTTAAACTAATGGTTTTGTATTTTCCCACAAAAAGTGTAGCGTTATAGCGACGCTTCTAAACGCGTGTACGGTGAAAATGCTAGCGTCAAAAACCGGTTTGTCCGTGTCCCTGGTTTTGGTAACCCCCAGGACGAAATAACATGGTATGCCAGAGCAACTGAGTCACTCGGTCTACTTATCATAATTATTATTGTTGTCTACTATTTATTTTGATTAAAGATGTTCAACTCTGTAAACATTAAACTTATTTATATATTAATATATTATTAAAAATACTGCAGATAATACCGAGTGACATCAGAGTTTCTTGGCATAATTGATAAACTGTAATTTATTCCATGACAATTCGTACCGTTCTCTCAAATTCGTTCATGTTACTAGCATACCATGTTATATCGTCATGATAACCGCTTTATTATCGAGAATACGAAAATGCATTTGCATACGGGTTCTTTTACACCGTAGCCCAAAACCGTCCCCCGTCTATACACTTGCACGTAAACATCGAACGCGAAAACGAAAATAAACGTAAAACAATATAAAATACATATTGGCGAACGTAAAATTATAAATTACAATTTTTTTTTTTTTTTTCTTTTCGTAACTTTTTAAAAATATCCTATAATAATAATTATTACTAAAAAGATTCACAGTGGATATTATTATAATATTATAATAAACTAATAATATTCATTATGAATTGGACGCGGCCGAGCTCTGCGGTATGGGCTGGAGCATTTGGTGATGGTGTGTATGGTAGAGGTGACTGAGATTGTTATTGTTGTTGTTGTTGTTGTTGTTGTAATGGTGTTGGTGAGGATGGTGGTGGTGGTGGTGGTGATGGTGGTTATGGTGCGGGTGATAGTCGGACGGGTACATTTCCGCGTCGGACGCCGGATATCCGGTCACCACGGAGGCCGTGGTCGATTTGAGCACCGCGGCCGCGGCCGCGGCGACGGAACCCATTTTGATGCCGGCCGCGCCGGTGGACGCGGCCACGCTCTGGTAGCACATGGACTTCCCACCGTGCATGTCGGCCATCTCGTAGTGTCGGCTGTCCGAACTCCCTATGCTCTGCAAGTCACTGAAATAAAATGTACGAGAAATTAGTAACATATATAATATATAAAGAGATGTGGAATTTTTTTCGGTAAATTTACCGGTAAAATTCCGTAAATTGGTATACATTTTTTTTTTTATATAAGAGTACCTATATTTTTTTTCAAGTGAATTTCGTATGTTATTTCGTAATAATCTCATTAACCGTTGTTTTTTTTTTTTTTTTTTATACAATTATTTAGTCACTTATTGTATAAAAACCAAAGCTTTTCTTTTTAATTTAACCTATTCTATCTAGGGTTATCTTGAGATGGGCTTGGGGGTGTCTACCCCCCCCCCCTATCACGGAAAGCAGTTGGCATACAGTAGAAAAAGTCGATGTTCTTTTTTTTTATTTTTGCTTATTTTATGTTTTGAAGAGAAGTATTATATAATTTTTTTTACATTTTCAACCCCCCTCCTCAACCAAAAAAAAATCTTTCTTGATTTTATCTACCTATCTACTATTAAAATTCTTAAAGGTCATTTTATTGATTTTATTATTATTCACTATATTATACACTTTTTATAATGCTAAATAAAAATTATTACACCAGTGAAAACATTTAAAATGAGGCATCACTCAATTTTAAGTACGGTAAAAAAAATCATAGGTAAAATTTACTGAACTCGCATCTCTAGTAATATATAAGTTAGCGGAATATATCACGTGTAAGGAATGTCATGTGAAAATTAATTAAGATTAAAAAAAAAATACATTTTAATCTGAATTCTCAAGAGGACGTCAGACCGACAATTTTTCAATGAAAAACTCGCATTAGCATTTTTCATTTCCATCAACTTACAAACATGTCGAAAATATAAATCCTAAAACAAATTATATCTAAAAGCTTTTTAAAGCGCGACTGATGGAGCCGATTTTTGAGATATGCATTTTTATACATTTTATACGAGCTGTTAAAATATTGATTTTTTTTAACAGCTTATAAAACGTGTAAAAATTCATAATATATCGAAAATCGGCTCCATCAGTCACTAAAGAATTTTGTTCTTTATATATATATATATATTTTTTTTTTTATTTAATCTTTCTACAATATTCTCAAATTGATAAAAATGTGTAAACATGTTTTTTAAAAACAAATATCGTGGTTATACGACAATTAAACATGATATTGACACAGATCTATTTTTTAATTACCTAGGTACTTTAAAAATATATTTAAATATTTTTGGTTTGTTTGATTTTTCTTTTTCTTAAAATTCAATGAAAATTTCCAATACAAAATTTGGTGTGCGGCGTCCTTTTAACATATTGAAAACAACATGTAGGTATATGTAATAATATACAGTAGGTAATCAAGGCTGGCAGAGTTAATCGTTTTTTTAACTCGTTAAATTGAGTTAATATAAACAAATATAAGTATTAAGTTTAAAAGGGAAATAAGTCGACTTTATTAGAGAGAAGGTTTAATAGAAAGGAAAGGTAACAACATGTTTGCGGTCAGCAAGACCAGTAAATCGGTGAGCTTGTAGGACAAGAAAATAATCGTATGGAGGGTGAGTAATATTAAAGCGGAAAAGAATTTTCTTTTGACCCTTTTCACTGCTGTACTAGTACAAGCAGTTTGAAGGTCCCAAAGAACAGAATCATGCGTGGGTCGAACAATAGAGATAAATCCAAGGAGTTTGTTTATTTGGAGAGAGGTTTTGAGTGACTATATAAACCCTAAATCATCGATTATAGAATAATATCAGTTCTATTTATGCTTTTGAAATAAGGACAATGGTTGAATGCAAACAGTTTTGTCTACTATATGTGTATAGAATGTCGTGCAAAAATTTTAATATTTTCATTACGACTAGAGCCCAAGAAAATATTTTTCTTGTAAAACGGGGTTTTAAACAAATAACGCGAGTACACAATAATGAAAAGCAATACTATCATGGAATGATTTAAAATTACTTTTAAATTGTATTAGGATATAGTGTATATTCAATTTTTAAGGGATTTTGTATAGGCAATTTTTACGACATTTTAAGAAAAATGAATATCTAATAATTTTAATATATTTAAATATATTTTAGAAGTAATTTAAAAATAATCTTGGATCAATAGAACTTTTTATTGTTATATATTTGTTAAAAAAAACATGTTTACAAATTTTTCATTTTTAACAACTTGAAAATATTGTAGAAAGATGAAATGAAAAATAAATTATAAAGACCAAAATTATCTACCAACCTTTTTTTATTTTTGATATGTGCATATTTACATGTTTGATGAGTTGTTGCAAAATAAATTTATTTGATTTTTTTTCAATAGGTAGCTATAAAACTCAAAAAAATAAATATACCGAAAAAAGGCTACGTCGTAGGTCATTAGACAATATTATTAGCTCTAATTTGTTTTCTGTTTTGTGTTTCTAACGTGTTTGTAAGTTGATAAAAATGAAAAATGCTAATGCAATTTTTTCATTGAAAGTGTGTAGGTATGACATCCTCTTAATATTTAAAATTTTTAGATTTTTATTTTTCTTAAAATATCTTAAAAATGACCTATACACACCCCTTAAAAATCATATTTGTTTACATATTTTTTTTGTTTTTCCTGATGTTTTTTCAGAAATGGATCTTTATGTATTATTATACCGATTATATTAAAACAATTAATGTTTTACTAAATAAAACATGTAGGTACATAATTTTGCACATTCATCTAAGGGGCCCGATGCCAGTACCATTTATATAAGCAAAATTCCGCTTTATGTAAAAATCGACCACGGCTTGTAAAATAAAGTATCTTTGGGGGACTTGTAACTACAGGGCAAATTTAACTCAAATTCATAATATAAATGGAAAATAAATTGTAAATAATATTATAGTTTCCATAGTTTGTAATTATTATTTAAAAAAAAACATAATATTTTCATCATTAATTTTACAGTAGTGTACACCTGAAAACATAAACCTATTTATAATCACAATATAATTTAAAATCCTAGCTATACGATCGTTTTCTCTTTCAAAAAAAAAAAAAAAAAAAAAAACATTAAAATAAGTAAATTTTACAATATATTACTTCTTCCGTGAGTTAATATTAGTGATGAGTATTATATGAAATATATACTCGTATAAATTATATGGCCTCTGATATAAAGCTATTAATTAAATCGATCGACGGTTATAATACTTAATAGATCATTTTGATATGTTTAAGTATAGTTATCTCGGAATATTATTTCAGTTTTGATTTTCTACTATCTATATAATGGACGTACATTACCTATATTATATAGATTCAGAGTTCCAGACAAAAAATAAATTTTGAAAACTTGAAAATTAGAAATTAAGAGGACATTGTACGACATATGTGTGTTTTTGTGATTAAAAAACAAGGGATAGTTCTATGTATACAATGCAGTGTTTACGTAATTATCGTAGAAATGTGTGGTTAACATTAAGAGAATTTATCGTGAATTTTACCGTGCTTCGTCGAGTATTCGGATTATATTTTGAAATTACTTTTTAAATTTATTTAAATATTTTTCAATTGTAAGATTTTAATTTTTCTTAAAATGTTGATAAAATTTCCTAAGCATAATACCTACCTTAAAAGAACGCTATACCCGCATTTGGTGTTTCTATCTATCTAATAGATAATTCAGAAAAATCACACTACGCAGAAATCAAATTTTGACGTTTAGATTAAATTTACAGTTTAAACATCTATTACAAAATTTAAAGACAGGAATATTTTCGAGTGAACCTTATGGGTTTTTTGTAAAATATTGTGTGGAAAAAAAGTTGAAGCTAATTAAAAATATAAAAACTAAAAATGCCGTAACTTTTTTTTTAGACAATATTTTACAAAAAGCCCATGCGGTTCACTCGAAATTATTCTTTTCATTAAATTTGATACCTAATCAGTATTTAAGCTCTAAATTTTACCAAGACGCCATAATTTCAACTCTATGTCTTATAATTTTTCCAAATGTCCAATTAGATGACGTCCTCTTAAAATAGATGTGTTTGCAAGGGCTTAAATAAATCATTTAATATATTAATTTTTATTTTATCAGATTTTAATGTTATAGTTATAAGAATAATACTAGGAATAATGTTATCAACAGTTTATCAATATTATAATCATATTAGTACGTAATTACGAGTAGGTACCTACGTATTATCTTGTTACAGAATAGTATTGCACAACTGTAAAATACGGAAATCTACATTTTGTGACATGACCACATGATAATCAAAGATAGGATACTTTTTTATTTAAGTATATTCAACTACAAGAAATGATAAATAATTTTAACAACAAAATTTATTAAACACTTGAAAAATATGATAACATTTTTAACGTTATATTAGACGTATTTTCATATATGAAAAAGTCAAAGTTATTTGAATTTTCTATAATTTCACACATTTGAATTGAATATATAGATATTTTGTAATCTGTTCATATGGTAATAGTGGGTATTGCACTTTTTTTCTTTTATTTTCTACAGTTAAATAGTAAATATATGATAATAATTAAACGTAACGTTAAAAATGAATAATAATTGTCATTTCATTTATTTTTGAAAAGGGATTTTTTTTTTAGTATTTTTTTCCTCGAATGTTTGGGAAAGCAATAAAAAAAATTATCAAAATACACTTTACTGTAGGTAAATAATTGTGATAAGCGATAATAAAATTCTCCGTAATCTGCATATTATCAGAGAGTAATAATATTATCACTAAAGATAATTTGGATTAAAGTTTTATTTCTAAGAAATAAAAATGTTTCAAGTATAATAATACCTAGTACCTACCTACCTATCCCCTTATCATTTTTTAAAAATATTTTTGTTGAAATAGTGTACAGTTCTTTTACAGATTAAAATTATATATATTAATTATTAGATAAATAATAAATAGTAAATTAGATATTATATTATTAACTATAATTTCATTAGATTGTATTTTTTGAAAAAAAACTTTCAAGTATCTTTTTTTCTTAACAAATATGATAATTTTGTCATTTAATCATTTTCAAATTTTAAATAAAGTACCTACATAAATAACATTGGCAATTATTATGAGTTAACTAATTGTTAAAAGAATGTTCACATGTATATATATATATATTTAAAACGAAAAACATTTAATAATCAATTACATTTTAAAGATTTTTTAGATTCTGATCGGTGCGAATTTTACAATTATGTTTATTTTTGTTTTATTTTATTCAATCAAAGTTAAAATCAATAATATTGTGTAGTCTTATTCATGAATTTTTTTTATTCATAATAATATGATATTATATTATTACAAGTGCCTATAGAAAATATATTTATTTTAAACTAAACTCCAGTACCAAAATATTGCTTTTACTAAGAGTCAGCATAATAAAAATATTGTGATATTATAGTCTTTGTGAGGCGATCATAAAAATTGATTAAAACTAAAAAAATTAACGGTTTAACATCCTTGCTTTTCCCAAACTTTAGCTTGTTCAGGTTGAAAATGGTTCTTGATAACTACGTTATCGTTCGACAAGATTCGGTAATTATGGTCGGTTTGCACCAAATGAACCCAGCGAGAAAAATTTGAAAAATCAGTACCTTATTTAATGCCTGGGAGTCGAACCAAGGACTTTTAGCGCCGATCACGCGTTTTGACCACTCGTTCACAGTAAAACATTAAAACATTAATGCCAAAAATTTTATTGTTTTTACTATCTAGCAGATTGTGAATGGGTTTAGAAATTAGTCATTTTGTAAGCACAACTATGTAAAATTATTAATCAAAAATACATATATTTTTTAATTCTTGTATTTCTGTAAAATTAAAAATAATTTGTGTTTATATACTTTTGGCCCTCTAATGCCGGGTTGCATAAAATCAAGCATTAAATTGAATGATTTAATGAATGGTTAAATAACTTTAGTGAATGATTAAATAACTTCAATAAACTGATTGGGTTGCATAAAATATGTATTAAAAATATTGTTTTATACCTTATACCGGGTTCTAAATTTAAGAAAATGTCTTATCACAAAATCAAATATGATAACAGAAGACATTCATATTTTATTTTTAATTTCACCCTCAGCCTTTACTATAAAACAAAAAACTGACGGGACTATTTTTAAATTACTTTTCACGTAATTTATTTTAGTATATATGCACTTCTTTCACTGAAATCGTTAATAAGTACCTACTAGACATTTATTTTTGGCCAATAGGTAATTATAGAATTTACCCCTCCTCCCAATAAACGGACATTGCTATACAAATTTGTATTTGTAAATTTATTATTTGGGAAATATATATTTAATATATGATGTAGGCAATGTACCTATCGACCGATTATTGAAAAACATACCTAAAACGGCATTTGAAGTCGTAGTCATCAAACTCCTCAAGAGGATTAGACCTATCTCGAAATAATCTTGGTATTGGTATATGAAATAATGTATCAAAGACAAACTCGTCATCAGAATTTGATAAATCTGAACTATCCGACATTATATCATTATGTTCTGTTATAATTAATAGCTGAAGGTTAATTATGTACTCGTAATTACGTTTTAATCATGTGTTAAGAATATTTTAATATGACTATAGAGATAACTCTTGTAAAATTTGTAATGTACCTATCTAAATAGTAAATATAGTGCCTACCAGTGGCGTACGCAGGATTTTAGTTCGGTTAGGGTTTTCCCTATAGGTTTATCATAGACCCATAGAGGGCTTCGCCCCCCCCACACCCCCTCCCATTCTATAGCTGAACTAGTAAATTTTACCAACATTAAAACACAAATTTTTTTCCCCAAATTCCTATTTTTATATTTGTACTTTATTTGATAATATTATAACAATGTTTTAGTAATAAAATAAAGTATTTCGTAATAAAATATATACCATAAGCCCAAATTATAAAATAACTAAACAACTTGCATGCAGTTTTAAAAGTTAAACAATAACAATTTTATATTTATTTATATTTACAATAAACAATTTTTAAATAATAGGTTAAAACAAATTATAGATTCAGTCTTAAATTTAATCTACAATTTAACTAAGTAATTTAGGACCTCTTCACGTAGTACACTTACATCTGTATGGACGTTTATTACGCGAAAGCGCAATTGCCTATATAATTATTAGCTATTATCATATTATCATAGTGATAACAATTAAAACCGTCTCGAATAGCTCGTGCGCCATTTCCGCACCGAGTGCAAAATACTCGTGCAAATTTTTCAAGATGGAACACAAAAAACTAGGCTGGTGCAAAAATGATCTTATAGATGGAACACGCCAACGGCACTTGGTGCGCACCGAGTGCTAAAGTGCAAGTAGATGGAAAACGCTATTAGAATAACTATGATATCTGATAAGTAATAACTGATAAGCTAATCACTGCGAGTCATTAATGCCTATTTACCTAACATAGATAATGTATTATCTATGGTATTTAAGCGTTTACATGCATTTCTTAATCCGGGAGTAAGAGTTAATTCGATTTGATGTATCGAATTAAATAATAAATGCCCATTAACAACGCGTTTATATGCACCCAACTCCCGGATTAAATCAATGTGCATTAACGACTGCATGTGAACGTAGTAGGTAATAGAGTAATGTTATTCTATGGCACTCTATGGTATCACTACGTACTATGATAGGATATGCATATTATATCCATATTACATAGACCATAAACATATTTAACAAATATAGTTTTCTTTTATGTCTATAATACGAACCTATATCTTAGTCCATGATTTTTGGAGACGTTTTTTTATACTAAAATTAGCCGTAAAAAATTATCAATACTAAAAATTAAAAAAAAAAATTAGGGAGGAAGTAATTTGGGGGGGGGGGGGTAGAACCCTAGAACCCTATCTCTGGGTATGCCACTAGTGCATACGATAAAACCATAGATTTTATTAATTTATTTATGGATAAAATGATCTTTAAATGTTCAATGAACCGAAATTGGACAACTAATTAAGTGAGCTTGTTTATACTTGTTTAGTACCTAATCATTTAACGAAAAGTTAAATAATTTAGTTATTCGCTAAAGCGCTAATCATTCGTTAAACATCTAGTAAACATTTATGCAACCCGGTATAAAACTATTAATACATAGGTATATTATTTATATTACTTTATATGAGTATACGTTTTCCAAAATGTAACCTATGTTATTATTAATTATGAAAAATCGTTTATTAACAAAAATTACAGTACGTAAAAGTAAATCGATTTTTGTTTTTATGTTTTCTAAACAACTAAATTATTTTAGCGTAAAACAACCTTTAAAAAAATTTAAAGATCATAAGAGAATCTACATTTTTACATGAGTAATTTTGAATAAAGATATTATTAGTCAGCTATTTTTAAGACTTTAAAATATAGACAATTCCGAGTAATTTAAAGTCTTAAATTCGACTTTTAATAACTTTTGTCAAAAATCGTTTATGTGAAAATTTTGATTTTTTTACGAAGTTTAAATTTGTACAGATGTCTTCAAATGCTAAAATCACTCAATTTCTCAAAAACAGGCAATCTCCCGAAACACGTTTATCTTCGTTTTTAATAATTGCTTAATAATACTTCACAATACAAATATATTTTATTATTTTATATTATATTTTCTACAATTAAGAGGACACAACACATCCAAAATAAAGACTAAAATCAAAATTAAAAAGAAATATTAAAATTTTTATAAATTTTTAATTTTTATCCCACTTAAAGAATTAAATCTGCAGCATTTATATTTCATTTTAATAGTTATTTTAAATGAAGTAATTAACAGCTGTTATAAACTTTCTTGATGTTATGTTTTTTTTTTTTTTAGACATATCTAATACAAAATTGAGGTGTTCTGAAAAAAATAAAAATAAAAACGCTACGTCATAGATTTAGTTTTTTCCAATGTAGTAACATAATTTGGGGTTTTTTTATTTTGATTGTAGCCCCGGTTTTAGCAATAAAAAAAAAAAGGTACTGACACAGAAACATTTTAAAATTACTTCTAAAATACATTTAAATATTTTTAAATTGATAAATTTTCATTTTTCAAAAAATTTCCTATACAGAACCCCTTAAAAATGGGTGGTGTGGCGTCGTCTTAAAGAGTCTTCATAATACTAATCGCATCGTCTGTAATCCAATATTACGTGTTAAAAATCGAGTAATCACTTTGGTTACATTATTAATCGACCATATGTTATTAAATGTAATCGTAGAGTTGACATTTTAAGTATTGGACAATTCGATGTAATGTGAAGGCATATTTAATTAGATTAAAAAAGCATTTGTATTTCATGCAGAATCTGTGTAAATAACTTATAAATTAAAATTATTATTGCCAACAGAATGTAACACGTGTAATTAAAAAAAAAAATCATTCATTGCAAAACTCCTCTCAGTATATTTTTAACACTTTTTTATATATTTTGTTTGACGTGTATTGTTTTGTTCGAGTTTATTGAAAATTATTATTTTTTAAAGTATTAATATAATATCAAATAAATGTATAAAAATTATAATATATATATATATATATATATAATTAAATTTAAGTTTAAATTGTAGTACATATGTAGGTATAATTAGCGATACCAGCTGTGTTATAATATTCGGTATACCAATAATTAGTTATAGTTTCTTTAGTGTGATAACGTTCGTAAAATAATTTTCAACTTATAACCATTATATGACTGATAAATTGGTAATTCATATTCTTATTTTTACACATTATACGCTTAATTTATATATACTCATAAACTTACAAAATTATTAATTAATAATTTATTTAATACATTTTATCACCTACATAATTTTTTGAAACAAAAATAATATTATTCATAGATTAGTTTACTACAGTCCTAAATTATGAATATTTTTCGCAATTATGGGCACTGAGTATAAGCTAGTTAAAAGTTTATTTTTTTTTTAAATTTTAACTCAACTAGTTAATTATTTTTTTCAATAACTATAACTAGGTAACTAACTTGTCTAGTTTAAATTTTCATTGTATTAACTTAACTATTTATAGTTAATTATCTTTATTTTAGAAGTTACATTAGACAATAGACACTAGTCAAATCAACATAATGGAGGAAAACGGTTTTCATGAGTTTGTTACATAAATCATAGTTATATATATATTTTAATTAAATTATAGTATTTTATTATTATTATTTGAAATCTCCTAATATTAGGTTCTTTGGGGAGAAAGTTTATTACAATCCTTTAATAATTTAAATCCTAATTCTCTATAATGATTAATGAAATATAATTTTTTTTTTTTTAAACTCAGCTAAGTTAATATTTTTTACTCATTTTAATTTGAAACTTAACGAGTTAAAATTACTTAAAAATTATGCACTGTATAGGTTACTATTTTGTTCAAATAGGGAGCACTTTTTTTTTTAATTTTTATTGAATGAATCTGAATTCAATATAAACGAGTACCTATCTACCTAGGTACTTATTAGGTAAATATTAATAGAGATAGTATACGAATATGAGGAAAACCGATTATCCTGTGTATATAAATTAGAATTACTAAAAACAGAAACCAATTATTTAAATACTGATTTTGAGACATTACCATTTTCATAAAAATCATTAGATGTATTTTCATTCGCAGAAAAAATGTGCAGGACCACAGAACATTCTTTAAGTGACATAAAATTCGAAATATTGGAAAACAGTATTTGAATAAACGTATACGTTAAAAGTAGGTGTATGCATAATTATTATTATTGGTTAGAATCGAGTAAATATGTACTATATAATCACTCTGTATAGTGTATTGTAGTAGGTACGTTATGTATGCATATATGGGGATTCAAAGATGTATTATATATTATGTTTGAACGAAATTTAAATGTCAGATTCTTGGTAAACTCGTAAAACGGAAAAAAATATTTATATATTTTTTTTTGAACTTTTGGATACCTACTCGTATTAAATTTTATAGCTATATAATATACTACTGTTATGGGGGATCTTAGTAAGTAATAAGTCATAACATAAAATAGCCCCAAACACATTGGTATAAATGTTAAAAAAATATGACCTTTTTGAAGTATAAAATATTGTAAAATATACAAATATACAATAGTAAATGCCATAAAATGTAAATATTAAATAGGAACGGAAATATATACGGAATACTATATATGACACAAAACGATGATATAAATAACATATTTTATACGCTATGTATACTTGTACTTCAGTATTTTTATCGCTTAAAAATTATACTATTAATATTTTAGATTTTAAGGGGGTCGAAAAATCTACTGGTTTTACAATGATGTTTATAATTTTAAAAAGAACGTTTTGGGGTAAGAGGAATCGAGTAAGAGTTTCGGAAAGTAGCAAAGTCGTTCTAAATGGTACTTACAAAGGTCATCTTTGTAGGTATTTTTGAAAATAAGAATTGAGTACATTCATATGGCAATTTATGGTATGTGGAATGTGCAGTGCATCTCATATTCTCATATAAGTCTTGTTAAAAATACTAGGTACCTTGGTATATATTATTATGTAACTCGTAACTATTTTAACTTACGTAATTATAATTTTTAATCCGTTAATGCCTACTTTTGAGCAATGTTATTGTTAAATTTCAGTTTTATATATCGAAGGGAAAATTATAAATGAATATAGATGCACAAAATTCAAATCAAGCGTATATAGCGATGGCCAAAAACAATAATTTCATATTATATCAAACGCTATTAGCTTATTTGATTTTTTACAAAAAAAAAAAAATAAAAAAAAATATTTATGTACCTATATATTTTTTGTGGATTTATTTGATAAATAATCTTGATATTGATGCACAATAATTTTTTAAAATAAGTAAATTCTTTTAATATTATAGAAACTTAAAGATAGTGGTGGATTTTAGAAAGTTATTTTATTATATATATGTATATAATGAATATTAAATATTATATATATATATATATATATACATATTTAAATTATCCAAAATAATAATAACTAAGATTTGGATTTATATATATATCTTTAAATTTACTTAAATATATTTTTAAAAAATGTTCAAATGCCTTATAAAAGTATAAAAAGTTAAAACCCTTAAGTACGCATAATATTTTCGTAGTAGGTGAATTAACGTTTATTAACAAGGATAGAAAAGTAAGTTTTTGAACTAAAATTAAGTTAATTACAATTTTGAATACCTGTATCATTGAAGTTAATAAAATATCAAACTTAGTTTTTTTTTTTTTATAATTAATTTTTTGTTTGTATTGTATTTTATTTCAGTCAGGTTTCAGGTGGCTATTTCTATTACTTATCCAATTACATAGAATACAGTAAAAAAACACGATGAATTATTCTATCAGAATAAATCATATCTAAATAATTCCTAATAATAATACTGACGATAAACAAATGAAAAAAAAATATAATTCTCTAAATGTAGAAAATTAAAATTAACTAACGTATACAAATGAAAATGTAAAGGGAATGTGTATTGAGTAAGTTGGTATAAATTTGAAGACTGTTTGCTGTTAAGTTAAATATAAGATAAAGTTAACTTATTAACTGAAGTTATTTTGTGATGCTTATTTCATACATTTTTACTTGTTTTTTCCCTTTAATTTTTTCATTCGTTTTGATTTTCCTAAATTCATGAATAACGACTAGGGAACGGATTTATATGTAAAGGCATATATTTCTTAGAAAAAGAAAAATATTTATATTAATATTAATATAATATTAATTTATATTTATATTAAGGTAACACCAATTTTTTTTTTTTTGCATAATTTTTACTTTTTCACATATTCAATGCATATTTGTCATTTTTTGGGGCAAATTTTTTTCATTTTTAACGCATATTCTTATTTTCACCATATATTTTCACGTGTTCTCAATTCCAGCTATAAAAATGTGTAAAATCGTGTTTTTGAATACCTAGTAGGATATTTTAAAATCGTGCACACCATAATTTCAGTAGATACATATAATAAAGTAGACTTTATCCGACAAGTAAAGACTTGCTGTGGATTTATACAGTTTTTATTAATATAACGCCAATTTTATTTTGCATATTTTTCGCAACTTTTTTTGCGTACTTAACGCATATTTGCAAATTTTAAATGCATATTTTGAGGGTTTTTTTTTTTTATGCATTAACATTCGTTCCCCAATAATAACTAATGACGCCGCGGAAAATAGGATAGGTAATAAATATCTTAATATCCTATACACATGTATATATATGTATATGGATTTGCTCCGTGCAGCATATTAAACCGAACGACGTAGCTTGCGTAATAATAATTATATACGGTATATGGTCGGCGGCCGCCAACGCCGTATTGACGGTTTCCGTGTATTTTTCTCTTTATGTTATTTAAAAAGGACCCGACGAAGGGTCGAAGGCTGCGACACGGTTGCGGTATACACGGTATAATATAGGTTACCCAGCCGCAGTAGAAACGTCAAAAATCATATTAAAAATGTTATACTACGACCAGGACCCGAGCTATTTATATTAATAAAATATAATGTATATATATATATATATATATACGAGTAGTATCCTTGGAATTGGTATCCTTGGAAATATTACAAACACTTGCAGGTTGTCGGTATTTTTTTTCAGGACACTCGCTCACGTGTACATAATATATATATGTATATATTAGGTGTTTAGGTCCCTTAATATGACAGCCTTCAGACTACCGGGTATATGGTATAGGTACTATAATATATACGTGTCAACAGATATGACCGTCCTCGTATATTACGGTATATACGTAGGTAGGTAGTTAGATAGGTTATACCTATAATATTACCATTCGAACGCATGTATGTATTCGAAATTATTTATTTTTTTTTTTTATTGTCCTAAAAATTAAATAATGTGTGATATTTTTTTTTTTTACAATAGTTATCGTACAGTATAGGTACGAGTGTAATACAAAATATAACATACATCTAATGTAATATAAGAAAATGTGCTCGAGTTCAAAACAAGCGTAGGCGTGTTACCGTCAATAATACAACACTAAATTAGTGTTATAAACACTAAATTAATTTTAATCAGAAAACTGACGAGTACCTATAGGAAAATAACTAAATAAGTTTGAAAAAGTATCAATAAGTATCCAGTCGTACATAGATTTTTGGGCTTAAAATTCATGACGTCGTCACGAAATTATAACAAGCTTTAAGTTTTTCTTTATCAATGTTCTAATTTTCTTGTCTAATTAATTAACGCTGTCACGTTGTTACACGCTAAAAGTTCTAGTGTGAATCTCCCGAACCAAGTATACTCTATGAGACGTTAAATAATAAGAGAACACCTCAATTTTTTTTAAAAAATTAAGAAAAATTAAAATTTTTCAATACACAATAAAAACAGGTACCTACCTACATTTATAAATTATATTGCTAAATTGAAGCGTATACCCAAAACATTATTTACGACCACACCACTGCCTATATAGTTAAATCAGGCGTGAATCCGAATTCCAAATTCTATTACGGGGGGAGGATACGCGGATATAGGTCTTTCTAACGGACAACATAGGGAAAAATGATACTACTTAGGATTTAATATTTGTGCCGTTTAGGTTAAATTTAGAGACTAAGCATATGATATCAAATTTGAAAAGAGGAGTATTTATTAAAAACACTTATGCTGAACTTCGAACCAGCAGTTTGGAATCGTCTTGAGTTGTACAGACGTATAGAAATAAGATAAGAAGTAAGATTTTATAGAAATCTTAGAACTAGGCCAGTATTAACAACTTATTGCAGAGTGTAGGTATTGTAATAAAACATTATAAAACAAGATAAATAATATTTTAAATTTAAATTATCGAATGTTTTTTTTCTTTGTACTACGAGGTTATAAATATACTTATTTCAGATTTTTACGTTAAGTACGTAAAATATACTGTGCGAAATATCTTTAAAATGTATTAAATGATCTAAAAAAATTTCGAAAAATGTAAAAATATAAAATAAAAGTTCGAAAATTTGAAATTTACATTTATATTTTTCTTATTAAGAATATCTGTTAACAACGCGGTATATTATTGTTTTCAAATTTAATAAATTACCCAATACCCATATTATCGGCTGCAGGATACTTATAAAAATTTGAGCAAATATTTTGTTCTATATTTTATAAAAAGTGTATTATTTAACATAAAAAATTACCGACGTTGTTATTATGTTTTCATTTTGAAATGCATGTATATGTATTTATTTATACATTATCATAATATATCAATATTCTTATCTATGTGTTTTACGTTCCCGATAGAGTTCTCTAATCTCAACTGCAATATATCGTCAAACACGATGTTTTCTAAATAATTTACACTGTAGGTAGATGTTATTGAAGTGTCGGATTCAAAGTGGATCAAGATTATTATATTAATATTACTATTTTTCTTCTCATTCTATGAAAGAAACAGAAAATTTGAAAATTTTTACTTTAACACAATGTAGACAACGCAGATGTTTTGTACTTCAGTGTTCAAAACTTATTAGGTGCATCAGCGAACGGCATATAAATATAATGCATTATTTTTAAATTATTGTTATTGTAACTATTGTTATTGTCACAACGGCCTTCGATTATCTTCGGGTTAACCGTTTTTGTGGACCAATTCAAACCCGTTTTGATAGCATGGTTATTATATTAATTACAAGTAACAATATAATGAGAAAAATGCAAATACACCTAACTATCCTATAAAATATACGAATTGACTTATATTTTTTTGAGTGTCCGACGGGTGTTCTATTATCGACAAAATGAACAATATTTGGAATTTTCCCATTTAACTTTCCTTTATAAACTCTAAAATTGACCCTTTTATAAATATTAAATAACTATCGATTTTTGAGGTTAATTTTTAAGTGTTAGACTTGAAAATTGTACATATTTTCAAATACATACTTTCATCTGTATTTACAATTAATATGAAATACTTTCTTCAAAATACACAATAATAAATTTATACAAAAATTAAATTATATCTATAGATTTTTTAGGAAAAAGTATCTGTGTCTGTATCTATAATATCTATACTATATTTTAAAGATACTTAATACAGATCTGATAATAGACGATCGATAAAATAATTTTATATCGACATTATTATTTATTGTAGATAGCAGTTTTAAAAACTGCGTTTTCTAAAATATATTCCTATATACAAATACAAATGCAATTCAATTATTATTTCTAGATCGAATTATATAAATATGTGTACCTATATGACCTAGATTTTTTTTTTATTATGGACAATATTTATGAAAAATATTTGTCGTGTTCATGTCAAAATTATATACAATAGCGCATATTCGACTACCGTTTGTATTATGTAGAGGAATTTATGTGAGCTGAATCGAAGAAAAAAAAACAAAAAACATAAAAAAATCAGTCGACTAAACAAAATTTACAGGAAAGAAAAAAAAAGACGAACAACAACCGCGTTGTACTCCCGTTTAGTAAACACAGCAGTGTCGGGCGACCTTGTATGCAAACGAGCAATGCAAAATTTGTGCATCTTATCTAAATATTGTGTAAAAAACGTTATCGTTTTGTCATATACACGAACAATATAATATATGGTTTAGATTTTGAACGATATTATACTATAAGTCTAGGTAGGTGTATAAATTAACGTAAAAACAATGCTCGTATGAAAACATTTTATCAGATGCTCTGTGAAAAATAGTAGTAAATAATAATAAAAATTACAAGTCGAATCGATTTCATTACACCAACAGCTTATCGAACATATTTTCTTTAAAAATAATATAAAAATATTTACTATCAATCATATGTCTACACCAGAACAACCTTTATGAGGTTTTAGCGGTTTCCGGTTTTTAAGAGTTAGATTTTTGGGTTCTGATTTTGGTATTTAAAATAACGGAAAAATGGTTCCCGTTAGTTTCATTTTTAGTCAGAGATTATGATCTTAGATTCCCGTTCCGGTTATTTTAAAGAAATGAAAAAAGGATTCCGATCTGGGTTCCTGTTTTTAAATAGATCCCACAAAAATCAATTAAATGAGCATTTCATTAATAAAAAAAATTTATATTATTTTATTAAATTATAACATTTCTACGTTGTAATTATACATTAAATGTTTGTATAAAACTACAAAGGTATAAACTACTCACTAATTAAGGGCTGTAGTACCTGACTCAGCTGTCTTTGTCTAACACGCGTGTAATTTAGTAAAATTGTATTTTGTGTTTTCGATTTAGTGAGTAATGAGTTAATTTATGGATATGATGACCTATGATAATAATTAATAAAAATAACTTAATCTATAACATGTATAAGAATTATTTTTTTAGTAAACTAAATTTTAAGCAAACTATTCATAATTGAATAATCCCGTTATTCATACACTTTAAAAAATCTAAAATTCAATTTATCGAAAAAATATTTCATACACGTCATATGACTCTTTATTAATTATTATTATTATTATTTATTAAAGTCAACCCGATTTTACTATGTTGCACACTTGCACACGTATATTAGACAAAGATAATTGAGTCAGGTACTACTATACGTCCTCAACATACTTGTAAGTATACATCATATATGAGTAAAACATAATTTATACCATTAAAAATTTTCATTTTTAAAATTGAGTCTAAAAGGGTTAAGAACCGGAAAATAATGTGTTTTTTATTTTAAGAATAAGGGTTTGAGTTACTTTTGGGGTCCTGATCTGCATTTATATAATACAATATACACTATACAGTTTCAATAAACTGCAAATACAAATAATAATATATTAAGTAATGAGTAAAATCACTAGAAATATGATTTACAACATTCAAAACCAAAATGTGCAAAAACAAAATTTTAAGTCCCCAAATTAAATCCTCCAAAAAATGGTAATACATATTTTTATTTATTATAACTTTTAGAATATGAATATGTGTAATTTTATATACGATTATGGTTGTAATTTATGGCCAGCATTACTAAATTTCCAGTATAGATGTGCACTAAATTTAGTGAGATAAAGAAATTTTAATAACGTATTGTTGTATAATTTATATTTTTTTACAGCGTATTATGCTTTGGAAAATCAAAAAAAATTATGTTAGTTAGTGGTACTTGGCTGAATTTTTAATGAGGATTATTCTGAAAAAAAAATACACATTCCTTCACATATACTTTTATCACAAAAATTCCCGGAACAATAACTTAAAACAAAAATGCATTTTATTAAAAAAAAAAAAAAAAAAAAAAAAATGAATATGTCTATATAGACAATAAATCCATTAAAATATACACATAATATGTCATATACATATAAAAAATATTTTATATCAACTCGCATCTCTCTACCTGTTCGTGGGTACACGACCGTTTCATTTAAATAATTTTGTTCCCACTGAATCATCAAAGTTGAAAATAAAAATAATAATTGTATAATATGTTTAGACAATTAAAATAATATAGAAAAACGCATGATAGACGATTTTTTGATCAGAGCCCGGATGCTTGTATTGTGGATAAGGTGTAGCGAGGTCAATGCGTTGTACGAACAAAAAAAAAAAAAATATGCCTATACCTTCGGAAAAAAATGCATTCGGAAAATGTAAAAGTAAAATTAAAAAATTATACAAAACAAGTTATTATTTATCTCCAAACACCAGCTCATTTCCGAGTCGTGTACGCGCGCGGTGGTCAGTGATGGACTGGTAAGGGATGCTGAAGGGATGGATCCTATATTTTTTTTCAACTCAACGAACCAATTATTTTCTATAATTTTTTGTGATTTTTTCAAAAATTATTCAAATATACTTAATAATTGACCAGTGATGAGTACGTTTTAACGACCATTTTTTTTGCTCCCAAATTTTTAACGACAAAATGTCATTGTTATTATGTGTATAGCTTAATGGAAAATGTTCGTGTTAAGTGTTATACTGTATATTATAAACACGCATGATGATGAAAAGTCAATTTATCAGTGTTTTAATCGTTAATAAGACTCATCAGAATAAATTTGTCATTCGTTTTCATATCTAGGCGTTTACACTAGATAATTGAAATGGTTTTGAACGTCATAAAAATTTTATTAACGCGAAACACTGTTTTAAAAATCATTAATCATTATTATTATTATTTTTTAATATAACTCACTAATTGTTCATATCATAAACTTAATATTATTTTTGTATTTCTACCAAAACCAGGAAAAAATCGAAACTACTAAAACCTATTTTTAATTTAAACAAAAACTACTTTCTTTTTATCTATTTTGAACTCATGGTTTAAACTTGAAATCAGATTAAATTTCCGCAATTTTATTTAAGTACGGCTAGAATTTTGAGGTAACTATATTGCCACCTATGGATATATTGAGGGGAGTTAAACATTGTAAAATTTTCGAGATTTTTCTCTAAATATGTCAGTTTCTGGTGGCCGAGAAATTTTAAAATGTAATACGCACTGCAACCACCTGTTTTTTTCGTTCATGTGCTACACCTGTGTTTCTGTATGCATTGCAAAACAGCATATTTTGCAAAACTACACGCGAGAAAATAAACAGTAGGTAACAATTGTAATGGCGTGAAAATATCATTTCCGAGAATTTCATTAAAATTTGTAAAAATTATAATAAAATAGCATAAAGTTGAAAAAATACATAATGTGAGTATGATAAAAGGGTAGGTAATCAAATTATAGTATATTATAGTAAGAATATGATAAGTTATTGTAGATAGTTAATGTAAATTGTCAGTGTATTTTTTTTTTCAACGAGTGATAAGCAAATATTAAAAAAAAATGTAAGTACGTATATTTTGAAAGAAATATTATAAATATTTAATAGTGGTACTTTATCAATATTTTACGCCTCGTTCCTTTTTATTTAAATTATTAATTTCGTTTGTTAATAAAAATAAAAATATGGAGGTTCAAAATTTTAGAAAATTGGAAAACAAGCAAGGGAATAAGATAATAATTACAAAAGTAATTAAATAAAATTAAATAGAAACATTTTTATAGGATACAATTTTAAATATAACAAAATTACTATGCAAAAAGCTAACTCAATTTGATATCCTGTAAAAAAAAAAAAATAATAATAACAATAATAACAATAATTTTTAAAACAATTATTTTGTATATAATAATAATAACAATCAAATAAGAATAGTATACGTCTAAATTACATATTATATATTATATGATATATATTTTTTTATACCTATAAAGGGACAAATCTTTAATATTTTTTCATATCTAAATGTACGCTGAAATTATTATTATTTTTTTTTTTGGAAAATATTAGCCACCTATATAAGTTTTGGATCATAATTTATTTAACCTTTATTAAAATAAACAATATTATTTTGTTTTAATAATATATTTATTTTTACATTCTATTCATTACATTTGTATCACCTATAGTTGACTGTATAGTTCAAAAAATGAACTGTTTGGATGATGCTTTTATAATTTATACATTCCGTTTACACCTGCTAGTGGTCCGTAAATATTCTGAAACGTATATTTTAATACGTCCCGTATTTGATTAAAATGTCCCATTGTATGACTATAATGATCCTTTATAATTCCTTCACAGACGGCGTGAAATACTATAAAACTAAAATACTACAAAAAATACAGAATTGATTATATATATCTACTCGTATATAAGTTATTAATGAAAAAACATTTTCTATCAATTTTTAAAACGTAATTTTTATAAAATAACAAAATAATTTTGTTGATATTTTTTCTTGCATTACCTACATTATTATTTTTTTACGGTTTATTTGCAACAATCATAATATTGATAAATTGATATTAACCGTGCACGAACCGCACGTGTTATTCGACTATTAGATATACTGTTATTTACTGTATTTTTATGTAATACCGTTAATGTGGTAAAAGTTAAGAATAACTAAAAACTATAATGTGATAATAATATGATAAATAATTATAAATTATAAACAATTATGTCATATGATTTTTTCGTGGTATATACATTTGTTAAAACATGTATTGAAATAAAACTGTTTTAAAATATTTCAAAAGGATTTAAAAAAATTAATGCATTAATTAATGTTTATGTATATTTTATACTAAGGTACCTACAGCCAATTTAGTAGGATTTATTTCAAAATATTTTAATAATAAACTTTATCTGTACCATGATAAAATTGTACGCTGAATTTATTATTTATTATTATTTATATCATTCTAATCATTAACGGTATTATTCTCAATTTTCATCATCAAATTTGAGTCTCAAATTAGCTTTGTAATTTAATTCATTATAGGTAATAAGTATACAACCGAGTAGTTAGACTTTATTGATTACATTTATTGTTCAATCAAATTATTTTAATTCAGTCAATAAAAATTTTTAATTTAAAAACATTTAATGAAAAGGAAAGCGTTAAAAAATAAATTGGTTTTTAAATTATTTTTCTCTTATATCTATAGGTACTATCAATATATAGTATAGTACATAATAATATATTGTATATTTTCCGGTATATTTACTTAAACGAATACAAAAATATTATGTATACCTAATTATATAATATCTCCATTTACAAAATCTATCTGTAAATCGTTTCGAAATAATTATAATGATTTATACAATTTTTTAAAAATTTCAAAATGGTCTTAAACGGCCGTTTATAAGTCAAAACCCGTTTAGTTTCATGACGTTTTAATCGTGTCATATTATAAACGTTAAAACAAGGTGCGTTATCCTGGCACCACAATATTTTAATTAAAAAAAAAATCATTTTACTATGCCGTAGAGTGGAGTTTTTTAGTTACATATTTTTATGTTTTTTTTTAGTTTTAAAATTTCATGATTTTTAATCACGGGCTTTATGCTTTCAATAAAAACATATTGAAAAAAACTCCACGCTACGGTATAGTAAATATCCTCATATTCTTTTCTTTCATATTTTGTATAAATGTTGATTCTGCGATTATACAGAGAAATGTAGTTAGAGCGTGAACGTGATTTTTAACAAATATCGTGATAACACAATAATAATAAATGGTACTGAGTACTGACACATGACAATTTTTTAATTACTTTTAAAATATAATTGAATATTTTTAAATTGTTGGATTTTAATTTTTCTTAAAATTTCATAAAAATTACCTATACAAAATATAGTGTCCTCTTAAAAAATAATAGTTAGTAACTAGAATTTAATATTAAGAAGACTAAATGTGTATTTATGACGTTTAAAAACAGTTTACCTCTATGTGCACAGCACAGTACACAATTATTATAAAACGTATTAGAAGTAAGATTAATAAGTATTACTGTGATTTTTCGAACTGTTTTATTTTATTATATAAAAATAAAAAATTTATAAAAAATGAAACAATTGAATTTATTAATTCATGAATATTCGGTTATATATGATTATTAAAAAAACCTCAGTGGAAATTCAATTTTTTTCCGGGAAATTTTGATGTACAAATTGTAATACAATTAATGGTAAAAGAAAAATATGAAAAAGTCTATCTGGTAAAAAAAGTGGTGTTGGGGAAACGTTTCCCTGGCATTCCAGAGGGTAAATCGATTTTTCTCCTGGAAATTTTACGGTACAAATTCTGAAATTTATGGTACAAATCGGCACAAATTATGGTACAATTAATGATAATATAATTTTTTTTAAATTAAAATATTGGGGTGCCAGGGAAACGCATCTAAAAAATATTATATTACCTATACATATTGAGCGTCTATTTGGGGCGTGCAAGAAAAGGACATGTTTCCTTGGTTTTCCCGTACTTATTGCAAAAAATTTTATATTTATTTTCATCATTCAATATCCGTTTGTAGGGATTCAGTTCCGCCAAACACTATGTCTAGCTAGCTGTGTTCACTTGTTGTTTTCAAAGTGAATTTCTCGAGATCTTTGGGGAAATTTATACGAATGACTTTTTTAAAATTGTAGTTTACGGAGTTCACTCCGCCCCACCTCTGAGTTTTATTCATATATATATATATATATATATATATTTTCACATTTTTAGCTGACGGGATATGATTATTTTTTACAATTTATATGAGGATAGTACGCGCGAGATAAAGTCGATATGTTATCAAATTAAGTGACGTGTATTGTGCGATATGCAAGTTTAAACGGGTTTAATCAATTTACGGTACCTATACTGATCGCGCAAAAGATTAGACATTTTCCGGAATCTAAAGGTCGCGTAAAATTAACAGATTGCGTCAAGGTCAGATTGGACTATATCGCACGATGGACTCGGTGACCGCGATGGTCGCCGTCACCGTTACGACGAGTGTTTCGCCGACCCGAGTGACGGATGGATGGATCACCTCCGCGGGTTTTCAGCTCTCCCCGTTCTATTCGTGAAGGCCCCGAATGCCAATATATTTTCAGTGCATACAAGTATGTTGTACATACTATACAGCACACGACCCTCGTCCGTATTTCTACGATTTTCACACGAGACAAATCCTATAGGTATATGACATACGCACAGATTGCATACGTTTTTATAACGTGAAAATTGTAAAAAACAAAAAAAAAATTATTGAAAAAGAGAACGAAAAACCACAGATATCCATGTTATTAATCGTGCAAAAAAACGTGACGGAAAACCACGAACCGTTCACTAAATACAAACGGAAAATCACGAGCTCAGAATTTCGGATCGGAAATGCGAAATGTTTTAAATCGCAATTTTTTTTTTCTTTCAAAGTAGTACGTGCCCCTTTCCCTACGTACTACCCTACCTTCGATTTAAGCACTGATATATTACGGACGATTCGATAATAACAGAATAAACCGGCTAATTTATGTATACTGATTTGGATTAACGTACCTACCTAGTCAGTATAGCTACTACAATAATATTGTTTGAGTGGGTAGGTACTTTGTAAAATATATAAAGTGTCGTATTTCATTGGCACGCGTAAACGGTGAAACTTGGGAATATAATATATTCACATCATACAATGTATCCTGCACCCATTACTCGCTAGAACCTGTTTGTTCTAAACGAAATTTCAGAATGAAAAAGGACTATCCAGTTGTATAATGAACAATGTATTTGTATGTTGTACAAAACTATTATTATTATTATTATTATTATTGTATCATAATACCGGATCGTTTGCCGTCAGTTTTAGTGTATTGTTATACATAAATAAATGGCTTAGAGAGAGAAAACCATTTATTGGCATTCAAAGTGTAAAAGAGCGGTTAGTAGTGCTGGGCAATAAAATTACAAATGTACAAATTATGAATGTTTATAAATAACAAATTGTCAAAATTCAATATTAATATAACAACGTTATTAGGAAAATATTATTACAGTCGGAATGTCAAGTTAAAAATTTAACACTAACAGAAAATTATGCGTTTTATATCCATAACTATCCCCCTATATCTCTCTCACTCGATATTGTTTTCCGATCATGACAGATATAGCGATAGACATAGATAATTGGTATATGTACCTAAAAGGAGCGAAGAAAGCTTAGTCCGTTTATATTTGTATACGTACCTATACATACAATGTATGGTTTGGAGTTTTGACTGTTTGGCGTATTATAGTTGTTGGTGACAATTTATATTTTTGTGTAGGAGTGTCTAGTATTTGTTTTGTAGTTTACTTTAACATTATAAATCATATAAAATATTAATTATATAGAGTCTGCATATATATATATATATATATATATGGATTAAAACTACAAAATATATTGAATTTTAAAAACGTTATTTTGAATAATTAAAAAAAAAAAAATATGGAGTAAAAATTTAATTTTAAACGTCCATATACATTCAAACATTGCGATTCGCGTTAGATACTTATTGTGAGTCGACGCTGTGCAGCACCTGTTAACGTGTAGCTATAAAGGAAGACCGACGCAGGAGCTTTTCAATTATTACGCGGTGCGCGTGTACCGTCCTTAATCCTCGTCAACGTTTCGACGGGCGTGTCCGAACCGGGAGCGGAGGCGGATCGACCGCTGTATTGTCAGCACCCGCTGTATTGTCGACATACAGAGTGTGTATAATAATTATACGGTATACACTATGTGTTTTAATAATACGATAAATTGATATATTGTATACGGCAGGACGCGGATTATTATTGTCCGAACTCCGTGGGATGTTGTTCGGATAAATGGTCGTAATTAATCGGATAAATGGATATATTATGATAAAAAAAAATAAAAATAATAATTGGATAATTTGGGGCAAGTTGACGACCTTAAGGTTTCTATTTTTATTTATTTTTTTTTTAAAACGCCACTTTATCAACTAGAATACCATTTATATGTTTGAATAATGTTCGTATACATATAAATAATAATAGTATGAACGAAATATCAAATTTTAAAGGATTTAAAATTTAAAAAGTAAAAAAAATTCGTCTTCTACCCTTGAGTAATTGAGTGCGTTAACACTAATAAAAAAAACCCCATAAATATTATAGATTTTTATGATCTTTTTTGCTTATTTGCCGTTGTCTAAAGTTGTTTTATAAACAATTTGTAAATTGTACATATGTCAACATTTTTTTTATCTTAATTGTCAGAGAGGGAACAACATTATTATAATACAATTTTCGGGTAGAGTAAATATTTTGGTTTTGGTGTGAAATTTTGAAAGGTCTATACATAAATACACATAAATACCGTCATTTTTTTTTTGAATATACACTATAAGAAAATAGCAGAAAGGATAATGTTTTATTTTATTTTTTGGCGTAATTTTACGTAGGTATTTTCTCGGGCGTCAAAATTTCTAGTTCCACCTCTATCCAAGGAAAAATTAAAAAAAAATAATATTTTTATGGAATATTTGAAAAAAATTATGAATTTTAGAAAAATAGTTTTTTTATTGCTTCGCTCCATTCGGGTTTTATTACCGTTTTAAAATGACGAGTGACGTCACAGGTTCCGTCGACTGCCCGCCTATTACAATATATATTGTATTTCCTTGACGCGTCTCCATTCATATTTCACTTATTTATATATTAACAAATATTTTCGATGAATTTAAACTTTAAAAGTCGTTAGTTTTATTTCAAAAAGTTCAATAATTTTATAGATAAATATATTATATTTTTGTAATTTATAGGTTATAAGATAAAGATAATATATAATATATAAAAAAATCAAGGAAATAAAATGTTTATAAATATAAGTGGGTACTTCAAATTGGTTAAACGTTTTTGAAAATTTTATCACGTTAATTTAGTATTAGTTTTAATATTTGATGTAAATGGAGTTATTATTATTTCTCTATTAAAATAAAAGAACGTTTAAAACAATATATTTTCAATGAATAGTTCGTTTTTTTTTTTTTACTGGAAAATAGAAAAATGAGATTTTAAAAGTACCAACTAAATGGAATTTTTTATCAGAATGCTATTAATCATAAAAGTCTTTCTCCACTTTATAACCAGAAAAAATTAATACATTAATTAATATATATATAGATAAAAAAATATTGTAATATTAATACATTCAATTTATTTACTCGTATTCTGTTTAAGGGACTTGTAAAAATATTAAAGGTGAAAAAAAAAGAAGAAAAAAAATTAAAAAAAAAGGCTTTGTCGTTGCAGGATAAACTGTAATTTTACTTTACTCATTTGGGTTGTTTTTAATGTTCAGATAATCGGATCCCTATGTATTGTTATATGTGTAGATTTTGAAAACCGATTGTTGTATAATATATTATATTAAGAATAAAATATTAGCAGGTATGTGTCGGCTGATATTGTCCTCGAGGGATTTACCGGTGGCGGGGGCGCGAGTGAGGTCGAGGGAGACTGACGTGATCTACGCGGGAAATCTGGTAACAACGTCATTAAGACCTATATACTTATATATATATATATATATATATATTTATAAAAGTATACCTATATATACCAAGCCTGGTAATAGTGGTGACGGACGAATGGGTGATAGGGTGGACGACGGAGGGGATAATTTGTCACGGACTCCGAAATACAAGAATGTGTGATTAGCGAACACGTGTTCAATATAATATATAATATACCGAAAGGGACGTATATTAGAGTTGTTCCTCTCGTTCGTTTTTCTATACACACACACACACACACACACACACACACACACACACACACATACACATAAACCAAATTATATATATATATATATGTACATATACATGCTCCTCGAATGTATACACAATAATATACCGTAAACCCGGTTACCGGTATAAGCCCACTACCGGGCTTGACCGTCGGATACGACGCCACCCTCTTCCTTATGCGGAGCGCACGTTTAACGGCAAACGCGGTGGAGTGATTTACTTTTTGAAAACGTCATGCCGCCGTCGCCGACGAAGATTTTTCTTTCTTTCTTTTTTTTTTTTTTCATTTTCGTTATGCATAATACGTTATAATATATTAAAATGTACGTTTCTCTATTCGTATTATTGTTGTTGTTGTTGTTATTATTATTATTATTTTACCCATTACGATATAATATATCGGTCATCCACTTTAAGGCTGTAACGAATCACAAAAGTACTTAATTTTTTTCTTTCATAAAATCTATTTTACAATCGGGCGCGGTTTTGGTCGGGTACAATACTAATATGCTATGTAGCTATAAAACGTAAAACAAATAAGTTACCAGTCTGGTTATTGGTATTGTATATATTTGTATACTACCTACTGCAGTTAATAGTATACGATTTGAAGACTCAATTCTTAATTCAGAAACGACTTAATATAAATTTGATTTATTGCACTTGCTTGATGTTGATTACACTTGAACAAATTCGATATAGAAATAAATTCAAGTTTCGATCATTTTCAAAATGTTTAGCTTGTAACACAAAAATAGTGTTTATTAGTCATTAATGATGTAAACCATTATCAATTTATTTTATTATAAAAATTGTATTAGAAAAGTTTTCAATCGAGAGGACGCTATTTGAACTCACAATAATTGAATGTAAATATCTGTTATCAACATTGTAGGATTGAAGTTTATCTACATACTATTGTCTATTATACACGAGTTTGTTGATATTTTAATATTTATTTCAATAATTAAAAATACATTTAAAAAAAAAAAAAAAACTTCAATAAATGTATAAATTAACTTTTCTCTTCAATTTTGGTAATAGATAATTTTAGTCTTGAATCATTCCATGTATCTTAACAACAATTGAGACTAGGCTATTAATACTGTTTTTAACTTACAAAAATCAAGTTAATTAAACATTTTTAACCGAGTTTCTCAGTTCCAAATTAAAATTTTTAAAAAATCTCATCAGTTAAGTTGAAAATGAAATCACCTAATAAAATAACATTAACTTAACTTATCTTTTTTTTTCGTGCGTACGATTGTACACGATTATACTATTATCGTAGGTATTCATATTTATGGAATAAACTCAAACTCAATAACAAAAATAGTATTTTAGGTGTTCTAGTTCTATTTTAGAAAAACACCAAATCCAGTAAACCAAATTAAACGTGTTTAGCATCAATTTGGAAATTTGGGAATTGAAATTTAATCGATTGGGTATCTTATTTCCAGGTAATATAGGATATAGGACAATGTAATTATTAACGACATGATTAAATTAATTTTGAATATAATATATTGTCATGGTATTTTGATTTCTACCAGGTTTCAGGTTTCCATTTCCATTACCTATCTTGAGAATTTCTAAGAACAATTAAAACACGTCGAAAAAAAAAAATTTCTAAGTATGGAAGTTATACGTAAGTAGTATAATATTTGAAGATAAAATAAATTTATATTATCTATTTCTCAGAGTGAAGTAAATTTTAGTGTGGGGTATATTTTAATTGTACTAATATAATCTGTTACCGATTCTTTAAATTAATACAAAAATAATATAATATGGTTATGCTGTTTTTCATACTGTGTTTGTTTTATCAGACATTTTTCAACTGTTGTGTGTATAGCCAAAAATGAAAACGTATTGCACGTTTTGCGTAAGGACTTTTTTTTCAATAATTATCGAAAATCGTAAATATACATTAATGTTTACTTATAACTTAAATATTTTTACGTAGCAACACATTTAGATACCTACTATACATTGCATATGTATATATTATTATAATTTATATATAGCATAATGTTAATTATTTTGTCACGGAATGGATTTGAATTTATTGGATAAATTTGAATGTTATTTAAACTAATAATATATTTCTTTTTCTTCATTTATATGCGTGTAAAATGGTTCGAAATTATGCAAAATATAAAGCAGTAGACATTGATTTGGAATTCAAAATAGAAAGGCAATGCCAGCAATCAATTTAATATCAGAAATTTATTGAAAAATAAAAATATGATTTTTATTCAAATCTGGCACATTCTCCCCATAACAATAGACGATTTAAATTAAAAATTAAATTAATTTGAGAAGAAAATAGATAATTAATAAGTTAAGTTCACATGCATTTAAAGGTAGTTAAGTTAATATTCAGTACAATATATGTAGTTATATATTGTGTGCTTATACATTTTTGTTTTTACTTACTACGTAGGTATATTAAATATTGTCAAAATAATTCGGTATACCTATATACTTATCAAAAGTTACACAAGGAGGCGTTCAAGTATTACGTCTGTATTACGTCTGCACATTTTTGGCCTTTTTAGATTCCTCCTCCCCCTTGTCTGCAAATTTCAGACCCTCTACTTTATTACGTCAGCATACATCCAAAACCCTCCTCTATTTAATAAAAAAGATTTTTTTCAATTTATATGTATTAATTAATAATAGATGAAAAATTTCGTTACATATTTTGATAAAAATAGGTAAATATTTATGTAAATATTTTTATTTTTTTTTATTATTGTTGACGTCAGTATGGTTCTACTCCTCCCCATTCTTCTCGTCAGAAAATGTCAGCACATGATGTATCCCCTTCCTCCTGGTCGCTTACGTAATACTTTGTACCCTCTAAGTCTAAGACCTAAATATGAATAAATAAAATTAAGGGGGGTTCAAACTTCATCATGTCGTTCTTTTGATAACCGTGTGTCGAAATGTTATCATAATTACCAAGTATACCGATGTGCCGAAATAAATCTTTATCAAAACATAGATAATAAATTCAAGTTTCAAGTTTGCAATAAAATATTGACTACAATTTGTAACTATTTGTTTTTGACTACAATGTTACTACAAAAAAATACGAAAATTATATGAATATCAACTACAAGAATATAATAATTATTAATTAAATATATACAATAGAAAAATTGTATCATGTGCGATGCATTTATTTGAAGAATATTCTAATAACATAGAAAGAAGATAAACATAATAAAAAAATACATAAATATTTATTAAATAATAATTTTATATTATGTCTAGATACCTATGTAATATTACAACAAATATATGAATGGAAGAGTATATAATGAGACAATCATTTTTCGTATCTTTTTTTTCTGTTTTATTAGCGTCTAACGATATATTATCAAAATCAGTAAACATACGGCCAAAAAGTTTTTATTTGGTAACATTTGGTAACTCTGGTATTATGAAAATAAATACACCAAACCATTTGGTATACCATAATGTAACCATACGGTTCAACCAATCAGAACATAGTATTTTATGCAACAAAACACGACACGATGAAGTGTGAATCCGCTTTTACTCACATTATTACATAAATACAAATTATTAAGGCTGGACAGTATTACGAGTTTAAAAGTTAAAAATTACTTAAGTTATAAGTTTTATTTTATAATATTAAAATTCAGATAGGTACCTATTAAATGACTAGTATCTAATAATTTATATAAATGCAACGCAAACTTAACCAGTTTTTTTTACAAAGGTAAGTTATTCCGAAAAGTTACTTCGTAGTTTTTAGGTATAAAATTATCGTCTTGATTTTTCCAATTTTATTTTTTAAATTATTTTCTGTCATTTGGTTATGGTAAGAATATTTTACCAAATAATCGTACACATTGATTTTATAATCAATAATGTGTTGTGGTTCCTTAACAACAATTCATATGCTGCATACAAAAACTTGGAGAAACCTTATTATATATTGAAATTCAACAAATATTTAACTATTTGAGTAGGTATAGAATAAAAAGCGAAAACAATATATTAATTTTAATTATTTAGTTTTAAACAAACGTTCACCAAAACTAAAATGTAACCTTTAACTTAGCTCAGTTTTAACTAGTTTAATAGAATAAGTAACTTGCCCAACCTTGCAAATCACTACTCTAATATACTCATATGTGATAATATAGAGATGTATAGATATATCTGTATAGGTATAGGTATAGGTATACTATATTATATTATTTTATAAGCAGGTGTGCATTTATACCTTTCGACAATCGAAAACATCGTTAGGACGTGTCGAATTTATTATTCTAAAAAATACAATATATCTTGTACGGTTCATTATCTCGCTTTAGATAATACGTATGTCGCAGAAAATAGTAAATACTTTGATAAATTCGACTAGACGGAATACAGATTTCACTCTTGTTTTTCAGATGTTTATCAGCTTATACGTTACATACATCTATATAATATAATATGCTTATTGCCCATAATACGGCTAGACTCTTTAAGTTACGAATAAAAATACATACGCCATAGATAAATTGGTAAATGTTTGGTTATTTGACCGGAAAACGAGCCAAAATCCATTTCATATATTCGCCAGACATTTTGCCGCGTATTTTTCCCTTGTCGTGTGTATTCAATTAATGAGACTCTTTCCCGAAATATTTTTGGGTAAAAGTCTGGTTTTATGATTTACCAAACGTGTATATAGATATGCATAGGACTGGCCCTTGTCAATTTTTATGTTGCACATGTGCTGTAAAATTGACAAGTTAACTAATCGCTTTTGTCAATCTTTTCAAAATGCTGCACGGGATAAAATAAATAATTTTATGTTTTTGGGTTTTCGGTGGGCTATAAAAATTCACTAACGTTTACATGACTCGTATAGTCATGTACACATAATAACTTGTGTAGATACCTAGTACCTAATATGACCTTGGTATGCTTCAAATTATTAAATATTCCAACAGTTAATTAGGTAATGTAAAAGATGCGTTTGAAGTACCTATTTAAATTAAATCCCGAAAAAATTATATATTCTTAAATTCATATATATATATATATATTTTTAGATAATCACAACACACACAGATTAATGATTACCATATAGCGGTTAGATCATTAGTCATACATTATAATATGACCGTTGGTGAATTGGTATTTGTTGATCTATGTATCAGTTTTCATTTTATCAATTGAGATATCGTTTATAATCTTTATTGATTATTAACTATATTATGTTATTATTGTTTTAATATAAACATTTTTATAAATTAGGTAATATATTTATAGTAAATGGTATAAAAAATAAGGTTTACCTAACCTTATAGGTATCTACAAAGAATTTCGGTAAATATAGTAGGCATTGAGTAAGTAATATAATAATAATAATAATAATAATAATAATAATAATATAATAATAATAGTAAGTAATATATTAAGTAGTAATATAATCGAACGTAATTGATAGGTCTTGTTAGTATATTTAATTTGCTAATTTCGTGGGTTTTTATAATAATGATTATTTCATTTTATTTAAAAGTAGAAATTATTTTTATTTTTTTCAATTAACTATAAATAATTTAAATAGTTGAAATTTTTATTGCATTAATGTTTAATAGTTAAATAACTACTTTTACAGTTAATTTTTTACACCTAACCACTTAGTGATGTTTACAGTCGGGAAATGAAAAATTATGGCGAGTTCGTTATTTATAACTCAATCCAAATAAAAATATAATCAATCATCATTTTTGATTAAATGAATCAGGTTAATATTTTTTTTATTAAAGATTTCCATATTATTAAGTTTAACGAGTTGAAAAAATTTTAATAATAATAGTTATTAATAATTTATAAATTACTATTAACACAAGGATTAGGGGTTTAATTTGTCTTTATTATTTCAGTTAATTTTTTTCATTAACTTGCTCATATATTTACATATTTTTATGAGAATAATCACTTTGGTGTTCTAAAGCCTTCAAATAATGTAAGTAGGTACTGTAAAAAAATGAACCATATTAAAAAAAAAAAAAAAAATAATAATAATAATAATAATAAAATAATAAAATAAGTTCATTTAACCTTGAAATAAAGATATACATTTATTTGTATTTTTTGTAACCAACTATTTACATTTACTGCAACTACTTCCTATATACAATAACTTATTCTTGTAATCAGAAAACGTTTAAATTTTGATATTTTCATAATAATATAATAATTTTGATAATAACGAAAACTACTGACGAGACAATTCGTCGCACTATTATATAGATGCTCATTTTACATTTATTTTGTGATTACTGTTAAAAAAATACACAAACACAAAATGCATTACCAAAACATAAATCTTCACGTAGAAAGATTACATCTGATAAATATTTTAATTGAAATTTTTTTTTCTTCAGAAATGTAGTTGCAAATTATAATGATATGCAAACAAGGCTGGCGATTTTGAGTTCAAAAATAAAAAAAATAAATTAAGTCAAAAGTTTAAAAAAATGAGCTGTTAAGTAAATAGTTAATGTATGTAAAGAATTAAATGTTAAATTTGAAATTATTTGTAAGAACGAAAAATCAAGTAGGTACTTAAAAATATGAATTATCGATTATTTTTTCATAATCAGAAGTTATAGTATTATGATTTTTTATTTCTTAAATGAGTAAAATAATATGTACAGTTCCGAAATTTGAAAATTTTATTTTAGATCAATTTTAACATGATTTATACACTTATATTTATATTTATACATTTATTATTTTTTTTTTTATAAAATTAACTCGACGTTAACTCGTTAGTCAGATAAAAAAAAGTAACTTATTAAGATAGAATAAGTTAAAGAAAATATAACTCGTTAATTAACTTAAGTTTTATCTATATTGTAATTTTCAACGTGCTAATGTCCTAACCATGATGCAATATAATTTATCACTTGGTTTGATTTGACTAGAATATGTTTCGAAGATATTATTGACAAAAACAGTCTAATAAAAAAAAAATATATATATATAGCTTAAATTTTCAAATTTTATAAAATTTTAAGTTAGCCAATTAAAGACAGTTGAATTTTTTTTAAATCTTTATTAATTAGCAACTTAATTAAAACTAAGTTGCTGATGATTATTAGAATAATATTTTTTTTTCTTGTAATTATTTATAATAAGGACAAGGTAAAATAAATGATATCAACTTAACATAATTTAAAAAAAAAATCCTAAAATACAGTTTCTTGATGTACCTACCAAATTAAAATATGGAGAAATTAATATTTTCAGAAAAATCGACTCTTTAATTTGGCAATTCTAAAATTATATATCATTTAAAATTAATTCGTTATTTTTCTACTTTGTCATTTTTAAAAGTCCATTTAATTGTTAATAAAAAATAATATGGAATTATGAATTATATTTTTTTAAATTTAATTTTGGAGTTATTATAAAGAGCCTCGTGAGATATTCTATAGGTACAGTTATATACATTCAGGGTTGTTTAAATGTTTAAAATTTATTATTGTTTTTACATATTAGTGGGGAAATTTTTGGAAAATAGATAATAATAGAAAATAAATATTTTTGTAGTCTTTGAGAATAAAATATATGTTAAACTATAAATTGCTGAATAGTAATTTTGTTTTAGAAAATTAAAGAAAATCGTTTTTTAGAGGGACAATATTTTGATAACTTTACTTTGTACTTTTTCGTTTTTATCATTATAAATGTTTTTATCAGGTGTTGTAATTTTTAATTTTCTCTTTTTTTATTACTTATAAAAACGTGTGCCTAATAATATAATAAGCGATGTGTATTTTATTTATAAACATACAGAATGTCAAACATAAGTGCACTTTGTGTATTTCAATAGAATTTTCTCAATGCCACTCGATTTTAAATATTATATTATTAAATAATAATATTTATTGATATGTTTATATTATTACAATAGGTAAGTTTATTATAATTTTGAGTTCTGTGAATGTTATATCTTATGTTTTTAGATAAAAAAAAAAAAAAATTAGGGCATATTGAGTAGCAAACGCCTAATTGTCTAAATATTTTTAGAACAAAACAAAAAAAGAATAGAAATACAGTTAATTTCCATCTTATTTTTCATCTTATTTTTTTTTTTTTTGGGGGGGGGGATAATTTTGATTTTGTCCTCGATTTGTTTTAAACATTGTTAAAAATTAAAATTGAACTTTTTTTATAAATAAATTAGTTTTTATAAAATTTTCAAGATAATCAATTATATAGTTGTTATTATTACTAAGAAGGAATTCAAAGACTATATTCTCGATGATAAGTAAATAATATTCATTTTAATAAACCACTGTAAAATTCTATACGACTAAACCAAACCACGGATGGTGCCATTATCCGTGTTATCATGTCCAAGATTAATGCATCTTAATATATTATTATATTGATAATTCAATCTTATAGAATGTTGTAAAACATGTTTAAAAATAATAATAATAACTTAATAAAAATCACGATAAGAGTTTTTTAAACGGTTTTCAAAAACGCTAATAATCATTATGACGGTTACCAACCTGTGCTGTTGGGGCGTCCGGTCACGCTGCCGTCGATTCTTAAACCAGTTGCTGACCTGAGTGAGCGTCAAGCCCGTCCTCCTGGCTAGGTCACGTTTTTCGTCCGGGGTCGGGTACCTGTTCTTCAGGTAACAGTCTTTCAGAGCGTTCCTCGACTTCTCCTTGAAACAGTACACCGTCTCTTCACCGTCCCATATGGTTTTCGGCAATGGATACTTCTTCCGTAACCGGTACTTGTCCACGGCCCCCAGTGAACGACCACGGATCTTTTCGGCTTCCAGATAGTGCGCCTTAAACCACAGCTGCTGAAGCGGAACGTGGTGTCTGGTGTCGAAACTCTGACTCTCCAGAATGGCGTAAAGTTCATGGAACGCGTTCCTACACACGATAATACGATGTTATGTGATTGCTCGTGATGGACAAAGTGATAGTTTTAATTATTCAAAGGTTAGGATGATTATAAGTTAATTATGGGTTTCAGAAAACTTTAAGAGGTTGTCAGCGCAAATTATTTCCAATAAAAAAATTCGTGTTATCATTCATCATTTATAACAACAGTTTACAAATATCATAGAAATATGAAACGAAAAATAAATTATATATAATAAAATTATCTAGTAGGTACCCTACGTTGCCCCTTTTCGATATTTAAACTCATTTAAGAGTTATATTAATTTAAAAAAAATAAAATAAAAAAGATTAAATTTTCATAACTCATAAAACGTATTTAAATGTACATATTACAAAACGGTAAGGCGCTGTATAATGTTGTTCTTTATCATTTAATTTTTGTTTCATATTTTTACAATATTTTTAAGTTGTTAATGCAAAAGTAATATTTTCAATTCAATTTTATAATTGACCTCACTCACAATTATTTAAAATAAAAATATAATAACTTATTTTTTTGACTTTAGATTTGAGTACAACTATAGATAAATATCATACTAATCAATTTTTTCGTAATTTTTACCACGGAAACTAGTTCGATTTCCCTATAATATATTGATATATAATTAGATTTTTAAAAATTTTTACGCTGTTTAACACCATTGAATAGTTAGGGTGTTAAATTGGGTCGATAATATATGGTGAAAAACCGAGTCGTACCTATATCAAATTGTTAAAACTTTAAATATGTTTTCACAGTAACGATTTTTTTTTTTTTTTATTGGTTTTGACATAATTGAAAATCAACCATTTTAATTAGATTAAAATAATAATATAGGTAATATTTAACTTAGTACACTAAACGTAATGCATATCATTTGGAATACTTAATAAATACATATTAAGTTTCCACCCTAAATAATGCACTATAATACTTTATATACCTCAATAATATTATAGTTGTATTGTCGCGTTTTATCGTTTTCGAAAAACCACATGTTTCATCATAATTACAAACATTTATAGCTATAAAATAATATTATCACACGATACAACTAATTGATAACACATAACAAGCACCATATTCATACAATATGGAATTTCTTTGGAAAATCACTCTTTGTAACTTATTGGTTAAAATTTAAATTTAATACTTTTTATTACAGTTATTATGATAAATATATTTTTTTAAATATGAGCAAAGTCCTTCAGGTATTTAAGTACCTAATCAAAACAATTATCTTCAAGGAAGTATTAATGCATTATCCATTTAAAAGAATTAAACACCATTACCTTAGGTGAATTATTAAGGATGCTGTATAAATATAGACCCAAAGACAATTTCTGTGTTGTTTTTAAACAAATATCGTGATTACGCAAAAATATAAAATGTATTTGACATAAAAAAATTATAAAACGTACCTATTTAAATTCTAAACATTATTAATTTGTTAAATTTACATTTGTCTTAGAATTGCCTACTTATAACTCATTAAAATTGTCAATGAAACGTCTTTTTAAGTGATTTTTCAAAAAGTTCAATAAAATTTTGTCAAAAATAAAAAGTTTGCCATTTCATTGATACTACTATTTTAGTTATGATTTAAAATTATTAAAATCGATTAGATATCGACTAAATATTCAAACATATGATTTTGACAAAATTTGTAATCCAAAAATTTTTTTAGCTTGAATTATTTTCAATAAATATTTTACATACACATTTTTAAACTCAAAACTGCTCTAATTCGCTAAAATCTAACTGATTTGAATAATTTGGGGAAAATTGTATATAAAAAAAACTAAAAAGTGCTTAATTTTTAAGAAAGCTTATGGAACTTTTTGAAAAATTCCAAAAAGATTTATAATATTTTAAGTCATTTAACCTGAATATTCTTAACTATATATGAAAGGTAGCTATTACAAATCAAAAATAAATAAATTATTATTATGTAATTAGGACAATATTGTATAGGTATCCATATTTTCTTAAAACATCATCCGTTGTATGACTCGTATGACATCTAATTTGAAAATGATGCGTAATACTAATACCACGGCGATGATTTAAGCTGTTATGTTTTTAATGTCTAACTGTGTATGATTTATGGTTTTTTTTTATTCATTTAAGTTTATATTTTATATACTTTTTCAATGCTGAGAAAATAGATGATATTTTTTTGGCTAAAATTAAGTTAAGTTGATAACAATAAAATAAAAGAATGTTTTATGTTAATAGCTAATTAAATGTTTTATTAACGTAAGTTAATTTAATAAAATGAAAAAACTAAATTTTACAAAAATGTTTACTCTTATTTTGTAAATACGTATTTCGATAATGATGTGTTTAATCTTCAATAGACATAACGATTCGTTAAGAAAGTGTACCTATATAAGATGATAATAACGTTTTCTATTTATTAATTTTTTTATCACAATATATAGTACAAAGATGGATATGAAGGTCATGGAGGATAATATAATAAAATAAAATTTAACAGTAATGTATTATTTTTTGAGGTAAATTTTTAAATTTTAGAACTGAAATTCGTACACATAATCTTACAATAATAATAATAATAATATGATATCTAGATAATTGTATTATTATTGACGATAAATAACGTTGGCGGTAGTTGGTTGGAAATCTGAGAAAATTAATTTATAAATAACCTACCTATCTTAAATCTAATGATATTTAATTCCTATAAAAAAATTTGATATTTTTATCCAAACATTTTATATAGTGACAACTATAATAGTTTAAAACAATTCTTATAATCTATAAAAATTATTTTCAAATGAAATTTAATTAAAAGTATCTCGTTGGTTGTTATTAATGTTAACAAAAATGAGGTAAAGAATATCAAATATTAAAAAAGATGGTCAGTAGGGGGTGAAATTACTTCCTTCGTTGGTAGGATATTGGTAGTAGATAGATATATTTCATTTGAAAGCAATGATAAATCATTTATTTTGATAAAATGATTACGAGGGGAGCTTGTTGTAATAGATACCTATTTACAAAACACTAAACATTTAAAAATTTGAAAATATTTTAATGTCACCATAGTACTGTAGTAAATATTTAGTGTAAATTTCAAGTTTCTGGTATTTAAATTTTTGAATTTATAATCATTTTTTGTTTTTTTTTGGTAGTTATAAATATTATGTAAAACCTAATATATAGTCAGTAACTATGATTAGTTTATTTATTATTTCCTCTATATTTATTATCTTCATATTGCTGTTATAAAAGGCAGTTTTTCATAAAGCAATTGAAAACTACTTAGAAAATAAAAAAATTGCATTTATAAAGTATCAACTAGAACAAATTTCCAATCAAAAACCTCTATACCAGAAAAATCTTACTTTACTCCTTGTGCCCTAAAATAATGTATACATACATAAAAAAAAAATAGATCGTTGTAAAACCAATACATTATTTACTAAGCTTACAATCTAAAATATTTTAGTGATAAAATTAATTTAACTTTAACTTTTGAACTCGTTACAGATTAGCATTGTATTTTAATTTTTAGGTTGTACGTACACAGTGTATTCTGTTCCAAAATCATATTAGTGGTTTCATATAACATTTTTAATTGAATAACAAACAAGTTTTATTTTTAAAAATTCTAAATTTTTGATTATGGCAACTAAAAATTTAACTAAATTATTAAAATGCCAAAAAATCGTAAGTATAAATCATATTACATAAGTTGATGAGTTTTTTTCGACTAAATTAATGGGTAAAATCATTTGGTGAGTTTTGACTGTTTTAAAGTTAAATGGATCTAAAATGGTTAAATTTATACGACTTCTTTTTTACTGAGTTATTTCACTGAATTATATATAATTAATTTTTTCTTAAAATCGTTATTTCTGGAACAAAAAACTAAAATTTTTGATGTATAAAAAAACTGCAAATGATGTGTTTATATTTGTAAAAGCTCCTGATGATCTTTCAGTTATTGGTAGACTTTTAGAATAAATCACCTAAATAATAAGATTTTTTAAATAAATCCTATTTTATTCGGTTCTTTTTGAGTCTGCGTAAATTGTTTATATGATTAATATGAGTAGTTAGTCACGTAAAACATTATTGTTTTGGGATATATTTTTTCAGAAATTGCTGCCTAGTGTATCAATGTCTACAGTATTGTTTAAATGAACCAAATTCCGTATATATCTAATGTACTAATGTGTTTGTTTAGATTTCTATAATTTCACTGTACCGTTAATCGTATTTCACACTTTAAAAACAGATAATATTCGTCTCAGTATGTACATTATTAGATTATTGTGATCTAATCAATTAGGTACAACATATTAAATTAATATTTGAGATCATATATCTGGATTGATGAACGAACTTTAGTTATATATTCTTAATATACGAATCAGTTCCAGATTATCAGAAGGAAACCAAATGTTCTTAAATTATTTTCAAAGAGCAAAATACCTATAAGTTTTATATATATTATATATTGTTATAGAAACTTTTAAGAATAATTATATCTTATTCTTCTTCTCCTTCTTCGGTTTCTCTCTCAACTATTTGGGATTGACTACTTTAGCCATAAACTTCCACAAAACTCGATTTCTCACAATATTGCATCTTATTCAGTCAATTTAATATCACTATCACTGATTTAGCACGGATCTTTCTCTTTCGTTCTTTATTTTCACATATATTTACTTCACCTTATCGCCTCTACTTTTTTTCTCCTATAAATATGCTTGAACTGAAATAATCAAAATAATCTAGCTACTCTCTTATATTTTATCGAAGTCACTGTAAAGGTAGGGCTCTTATTTATTATTTTGTCTTCTCTAGTAATTCTACTCATGCACCCTAGCATTGCTATTCTCTATTCTGTCTTCTATTGAAGGCCTCCTATTACCCTATAAAATTCAACTCTTTAAATGTTAGTTTTCCGGTGAAGAAATTTCCCGAAAACATTATTATTAATTCAGTAGCACCGTTTGAATTTTTTTTTTAAATAGAGGAGCCAAAGTTTTACTAGATCAATTTTTTTCTATTACTAGGTAATTTGTTTTCAAATATGAGGATTGAGATTATTGTATACCAATTATACAAAGAAATGTCAATTTTTGTATGTTGGTGTTTTTAGTCGACTTTTAACCTATAAATTCTATCGACTATATTTTTTAATATCAGTAGAGACTTTTTGAGAGTACATATTTTATCAATTAGAAAAATTAACTGCTGCAGGAATAAACATAATATTATATTGTAGGTATTATATTATATATATATATATATATATGAATGATAAAATAAAGATCGAAAACGTATATGTATCTATTGATTTTTCTACTTATGAATCGAAAGAATGTTTCATTTTTTATTCATGAATCTCTTTTAATTTCTGGTCAACATAGATCATTATATTACTACGTAATATTTATTATGCAACCTTATCGATAACATTTTAAATATTGTGAAATCGATAACTTTACGATTCCGGGGTCTCAAATATTAAATGTTGACTACCAAACGATCGAATAACGTATAAAAGTTGTTTGCACACCGTTCGAATGGATATTTTCTTTGTAAATGTTATTATGACCAGTTTCCAACACGCATCGATCAGTTGAACTGTATACGGATTTACAAAAATAAATAAATAAAGAACTTTTCGGAAATATATAATGTTTTTTAAACGAGATTAATTATGTAGACCAAACACGTATGTTTAAAATACAATTAAAACGTTAGTTTACTATCAATATACAACCGACTAAAATAACATTTAATTTCGTATACTGTCTATTGGGTTATATTCTATATGTCTACATATTTTGGGCGCATGACGTTAGAATATACTGACCGCATTCGAACAACTCGTTTAATGCCAAATTATGTCACACAGGATTTTGAAAACCAGTTTTTTTTTTTTTATATCCTGTTAAAATTTATTTTCTATACCTATATAATATATTTATATACAATACATTCCATTCTAACTGGCCCCGCAGTGTATAAGACGGGTGAGCTTATCCTTTATCCTGCAGTATCAGAAATAAATATGTATAATATACATTATATTGTCGTGTCCTTATACTTCGTTTCAGGTTTTCTATTATATATAAATATGGTATTATCTCCATCACATCTTCTTCCCTTCTCATCCTCGCGAACACCCTTTCGATTTCACTCGTCGCATCTCTCACAAATCTTATAAATCATTTCACACCATCGTTTATATTTACTTCATCCGGTATTTTGTTCGATTTTCGTGCCACGATGAGGAATTTGCATAATTCGTTTTTTCAACATTGTATAACATATAATAGGGATATTACACAAAATAGCATATTAAGTGCAGTTCCGGTGGTTATTAAGGTATTTTTCAATTAGTTTTTAAGTGCAACGATTGTTTGCTGAGTTACTTTGTTTTTTTTTCTTGCATAATTTTGCGTATACCGCGTAATTCAGTCGTATGCTTTTAATATATTTTTTAATTTCGTTATACACGTACACGCACAAAAGGTGGCCGAATACTGCTTATCGACCAAAAAGTATTACTTCAGCGAATATATATAAATATATATATATAAAAAAAAAAATATATAAAAACGTGAGAATTGAAAACTAAAAAAATATGTTAAAAATGCTACGTCCGTAAGGAAATATTATACTCGTGTATGAGAATGCGTCTTCGATATTTCCGTTGAAAATAATTTAAATTACACATATACCTAATAATATGGTAAATACGTTTGACGTCAAAATTTAATATTATAAATAAATTATTTTAACGTATTTCAATCACCTATCTAAAAATGATGTATACCGGAAACTGGAATAATACATCATTTTTAATCTAACCATTTTATTAGAAAAATCATTTATGATTTTATCACATAATATTATAGTTGCCACGTGATAAAGTTAACGTCATCATCGAAACTTAATTTTCGCAAATTTTGATGTCAATTAGACCATTCGTTTATAGTTATATTCCAAATATCAAGACATAATGTATTTTATTTATAACCTATACTTAGGGCCATTTTATCAATCGTTGGTTAAATTACCGTTTAACTAATCTAGGTTTAAGATTAAACGTAGATTAAAAAAATAATGATTTTATCAATCACATTTACTTTAAGTTTACGTAAACTAAGTTTAACAAACTGAAGATTAATTAACTATCAAAATGCATTAACTGAAATAATTCACGACGTTAATATGAACATTATGTCAATTTCAACCAGTGAATTGTTATCTATTAAACATATTAATTATTTTTCTAAGATGTGTTCAAAATCCAAACGAGAACGTTCCACAAATTTCTTGGTAGTCAGACGAGAACACATCTTGGAGAATAAAAAAAACAGATGCTATTTTGACAAATCTTGGTTGTCTGATTTATTTAAATGGTCAATACTTGTTGACAATAAATAAGATTTTTTGAAATTCATATAAATCAAAAATAAATTTCTTCACTACGCTAATCATTTTTTCATCTAGAATTAATTATAAATTTATTATTGCTTTGATATTTATTATTAACTTTAAATAACAATATTAATAAAAACCTACATAAGTACGAGAATATTATAGTATATACTATACTATATACCTACCTGCCTAATAAAATTGATAAAATATACTATAATATACTTGATAATATTGAATTTAAACGAGGTTTTAAGTTTAACTGACCAAAATATCTCGATTAACGTAATCTGTAGTTAAATTCCAGTTAAAATTTAAACCGGTGATCATAAAATCGCATTTATATAGTTTAACTGAGGATTAACTTTAAACGGAGTTTAAATGATCTTAACTGACGATTGATGAAATGACCGTAAAGTAACTCGTACTGCCACCTTCGTCGGAAAAATAGAAAAAATGCAGATATAAGAAAACAATGAAAAATTATAAAAAAAGTTGAGGAACGTCCTTCTTTGCCAATCAATATTAGAGTAGGCATGGTAATACGGTGACTACGACACGATGGATAAAGTATTTTAAATATTGATAAATATAATAAAAAAAATAAATAAATAAATCATAAACAATCGACCGGAATCCTGAAAATTATAGATACATATAATTTTTTAAATAATATAGGTAGGAGGTGTGCAAATTTAAAATTTTGTTTGTTATCTATTGAGATCAGTACAGGTTTGACAGATCGACACGAAATTCGGCATAGATCTGTGTCTTTGATTACAGACAGGTTATTTTAGTATTTATATAATATCCAATTTCATTATACGACTTATGATAATATTTTTCATTCGAATTTCCGGAAACAATGTTTTATGTTTTACGTACAAATTTAAACGATAACAATAATCGGTGCGCACATTGCATCAACATTTCGTTTTCAATAACACCAGCAGTCATTTGTTTACATGCCAAATGGATAAGTCACTACAATTTTGTGGAAGGTATTATACAGCCGCGCGCTGCTGTTGTTTTTCGACAATATTCATGTAAATCTGACTGCGACACGCTGAGTAGTCTACTGATTGAAACTTCACCCTTTCGCATCGTTTAATAAAATATATTGTGGGTGAGATAGGGGCCGTATTCATTATATTTGTACTTAAAATTGTGAGTGCCTTTTTATTTTACATGGTATTAATAGCATACAATAAAATTCCTGCTTGGAATTTAATGCTTCTTAATTCAATTTCGTCCGTGTAATGTTATTCGCAATTTTAAGATTCACATCAAAATGATAAAGTTCTACACTTATATCGCAGAAAAATAAACAGCAGATGAAACCTTAAAAACGTTACCCTGAACAATTTCAAAGTAATACGAATGAACCCGTTCATATTTTATAATAATTATTTTGGACTATCAAAACATTTGTTCGTCAGATTTTGTGTGTGTGTGTGTTTTTTTAAACGTAAATAAATATGTAATGATAATGAATGGATGAAATATTAATATCTTAAATTATTAAAGTTCAAGGTTGTAAATATTTCATGTGGTTATATAGGCTATGCCTATAGGGTACTGCAAACTATGGTAGATAGTAAAAATACCACAATTTTCAATCGTTTAGTAATTATGTTTTCAAAATAACGACGGGCGTTTTCTTGAATATACCTAGTAATATAGGTATCTACATAATTAAAAATTCAAAATAATATACCTATAAAATTATAACCGATTTTCGTGATAGTTTTAAATAGTGAGTTAAAGTAGAAAAAAATATTTTATCTATGGACTTATTAATGATTACTTAATTGTTTTATCAGAAAATACGAAAATAAATTTTTATATTAATGTATTCAAGTAAATAGAGAAAAAAGCATATCGATTCCGTATTATATCAATAAGTAGGTAATCAAATACCTTTTAATAAAAATGGTATAAATTACTGTAACGAAATTATTTACGAAGAAACGTTGAAATATTTCGATTTTTTTTTTTAAAAATTATTTATTTATAATCTTACTACATTATAATTAGAAATTTTTTAAAATAACGAGTTACTTATTTATTTATTAGGTATCTATAATAAATGCTATTAGGTATTCTATAGTAAAATAAATTCCAATTACCTATTAATAATTTTTGTTTTTCTGCGATATCTCGTTTCTTGTAGATCTATAATCATAATTGTAAATAAATTGTATAGATTGAATGATGTATAATGCCTGGAATAGTGGACTACTACTTCGATTTAATTTAGCACTTAATTTTTAGTTTTGAATATTTACAAACTTTAAAATCTCAGTGAGAATTTAGATAAAAAAAAGAGTAATGTAAATTGTAACGCATTACTTTCAAAATCCAAAAGTAATTTAACTTTAAATAAAATTAATTATGTAATTTAATTGTTAATTGTTAATATTGTTAATGTACCGACTTATTCAATATCTCGAATACTGCTCGGTTATTTTCCATTTCAATGTTTCATTAACATAATGTCCAATACTTCCAAATATCCTTCCTGGTAGAGGTGTCGTAGATTTAATTTAGGCACTCTATAAATAAATATACGAAAAATACCTAACGACGACATAGACGAGAAATTTGAAATACTTTAATGATTGCTTAATAACAATATTTAAAAACGTGAATTTGATAAAAATCGATATTACGATTTATCGAATAATTCTAAATCAATATCATTAGTCATTTTACATCACTAAATTTCTCATATTATCCGTGGACTGTGACAAATGTATAGTTATTTTACACATTTATTGTATCTATCATCTACAAGAGCGGATCGTTTTCAGTATGCATAATTAATATAGGCGGAAAAAAAATGTTGGAATATCATTTTATGACCGGCATAATAACGTTTTAAGTGTAGATACTGTGTATGAAAATAATAATAATAAAAACTTCTGTTTTGAACAGTTCCAAGGGTTATATCGAATAGCGTTTAAAAGGAAAACAGTAAAATCCAATATATTATATTTTATGAATACCAGAGAAAGAGACGAAACGTAAACAATAATAAACGTGTTCGGACCCTGAATGATATCCGCTACTGCAGTGGCAACCCGTAAGAGAAGTACAGTTTATAAAATATACGTTACGAGCAAAAGTAAAAAATCCGTGCATTTCATACAATATCTGGAAATGAAAATAAATTGTAAATTTTGAAACACAGTATCGTAATATTTGTCATTTCACAATACAAAAAGTTCATAATACATATACATTAACATATAAACAGTTAAATAAATTACATTAAATTGAATTTTTATGCATTTTATTCATACTTATTTTATGCGTGCAAATTTTTATCATTATAAATAAAAATGTTCACTTCGCTCATAAGGTTGGGGAGGAAACATTTCCTTTATTGGATAGGGTACTCTTGGTAGATGTATTGCATTTGAAAGCAATGTTAAATCAAAACAATTATTCTGAACGGAGTTTTGGTGTAGTATAATAATGTAATTAAAAATAAATATCTGTTATGAAAGGTAGGTTTTCTTTACGCTTAAGAGAACTTCTGGAATATTGACCTCTTAAAAATACTGATTAAAACCTCTTATGTCGTGACCTTTTTTCGAATAGAACATATATTTTTTAAGGTTTATTTTAAGTGTAAGACCCAAAATTGAAAAACTATTCCTCGATTTTATCAAAAAATCTAAATAATCTAACTGTTTTTGAAGCCTATAGGAACATTTAAATTATTATGTCAACATTTGCATTTACAGAGCTACCAGAAATTTAGAGAACAACTTGAAGAGCTGCAGTTCTCTTTAATATATCCTAATTTACTTTTTTAATATTCTACAGTTTTTTTGATGCCTAATTTCTTTATGCTATAAGTACGAAATAACCATTTATTAGTGTTTCACACGTTTCAATATTGTTGTTATCGCATTCGTACAGACACAAACATAATATTAATATATATGTATTACATAATATTATATTATATAATGCAAGACGATAAACAGTCGCAAACAACTTATGAAAATTCGAACATTTTTTATGCAATTTAGAAACAAAATTAATAGTAATAATATTTTGTATTACTGATGGAAAAAAATCATTTTTTTTTGTTTGACATTTTCTCACTAGGTATATTTTTATCAGCTTTAACGTATTTTATAATAAACTGGGTTGAAACCTTCAAGCATTTTCGGTTTCGAGTTTGTAAAAATAATATTTAAAATTTCTGGATTGGTTCTGATTCTTTAAGAAAAATGAAATAAGAGTTCTAGTTTGGGTTCCGGTTAAAACAAAATTTTTAAATAATACGCTCGAACCTTTCGTTTAATTTTGAACTTTTAAACTTTATAATATAAAACGATCAGTAAATGTTCAGATTTCTATAAAAGAAAAAATTGAAATAATTACAATTTTATTTCCTTTTCCGATACATAAATTTCAGTGAAATAACCGGGTCCAACCCCTGTTTTTGATGATGGATTCATTTATATTTCTAGTAATTTAATTTTTCTGTAAAAATTCCGAAAAACACTAACTACAATGATACCCATCATATTAGTCATCATAAACATATGTACTTATGTAAATTACAAAACCGTACTAATAATATTAAATATTATTTTAACGAATTTTTAAAATTATTTTAAAAACAGTCGATAGAATAATACAAATTTGTATCCGAAATAATAAAAAAAATACATGCGTACCTATATCTAATAACTTGTTTAATATAGAGGAAATAATAAATAGGTAGGTACAACACGATTGTGCATGTCACAAATTATGAACATACGCAATCGTATACAGATTTTGAATACGATTGCATCGATACATATTATTTACCCTAGATTTATGTGCAACGATGCCGGATTTTATATACTTAACATAAGAACTATTTTTTTTTCTTTTGATATTAAAAAATAATTAAATGTTCGTGCTTTTTATATTAATTATATCTTATAATTTGAAATTGTTTCTTATTTGTTAGGTCTTAGTTATAGGTACTTATATACCGTTCGTAGTTGAGATCAAAATTAATTGAATATTCCCAAATATATTTAACAATTAATAATAAACGTGAAATGAATTTCATAAAATAAAATTTGGAGACAAAGTGCTGATTGGGTTTAGTGATGACTGATGAGCAAAGTAAGATCAAGACTAAAATTTTGGCGGTCTTGGTTCTTAGTCGTGTTGATTCCGCCGTAGTATTGATCTTGCAGCATTATTGCAGTATTTTTTTCATTTTTTTTTTACCAAATTTATAAATAAGAATTGATTATTATTTGTTTATTCGTATATAATAGCTTTTGCAGATAATAAAAGCAAATTGATTTTAGTCACAAATTATGTAGAAAATAGATTGTTTATTGCATTGAATATTTAGATTTTAGGTCATGGAAATTTTTGGATACTTACTTTTGTGTATTATGCTTACTGCTTAAACTATTATTATATTATCGAAAAATTTATATCTATACCTATTATTATATATTATTGTTTCAATGACTCCATGATATCTTATTTGTGATAATGAAAAACAAATATAGACGCATACTTAAATAAACCAGATATTTTAATTTATACAATTATAACTATGCGTATAAAAATGTTTATATGTTGTCCAAATATATATATATATATATATCCAGATTAAGACTGGTTCGGGTGGCTTCATCATGTTTTCATTCACATTTAAGAAGAAAATAAAAATATATATTTAAAAAGATGTCGAAACACATACACGTCTTCGACGGTATTGGGAAATAATACAATAGATTTCAATAATGATTGCATTACGAAAACTAGATTGTGTGAGCAATTGTGATTATAGTATAGATATAACTAGAAAATAATTTCACGACACAAATTATATAATATATAGTGTAATAAAATAATTAATTAATTTTCATTTTATTAAAAAGCAAGTCTGCAAGAGTCATGCCAAACGTCTTGATTTTGTATTTACTGCAAGATGAAAACCCATTTTGCTCATTAATAATTGGGTTGCTATTTTAGTACTATATGTATTGTAAATAAGGTAAATTAAAATATTTCAATGACAATATTGTATACAAAATGTGTTTATTTTGCAATACTTTAAATTATTTTCCATAAAAACGCAAGTATACGCAATCGTGTTTAAACAAAATAAAATACGAGTATATATGCAGTATATGTAGGTATTATTATATTATTTTTTAGAATCTTATAAAGTTCATTGGATATTTTATACATATAATATATTCTCATAAATGAACAAGTTAATGAAAAACTTAAAAAAAATACTTCAAGTTTATCTTATGTACCTAGTGTGTACCTAATAAAACTTAACCCATTTACTATAATAGTAACTATATAAAATCAATATTTATCAAAAAAGGTTTTTACTTCAAAACTTCTACTTAACTTCTTCTACCCCAAAAAAAAAACATGTATAGACATAAAAAAGCACATCTTAAAACCAATACAATTCATACTTCGTTCAGAATCTAAAATTATTTTTAAAAAAAGTCTGTATAATTTATACTTATTGGCTATTATTATTATGAAAGATTTTATAACACTGTCGACGTGTTAGTATATAATCGAATTTTGACTGTTATACTTCGATTTCAATTTAAATATGTACTTAAATTAAATCCACGAGAATTATTCGTAATCTAATATATTAACTTTATTGGATCATTTAAAGAAATTAACTTTAAAAGTATAAGTTCTTACAATGTAAATAAATTAGTTAAGTTAGTGAGTTAGTGACAAAAATATTTAACTAATTGAGTTAAGAAAATGTTAACTACCTAAGTAGTGCCCACCTTTGTATATAACATATTCAAAACATAATAATATAATTAAAACCTTTTTAATTGTATATTTTTTTGGACCCAGAACGTAACTGTTTCCATTTGAAATCATTACGCACTCATACATTATATCATATAAACTTCAATAATTATATTTGGTATACATTCAATTTTTGTGTAGTATTTAATAAAATGCTTATTTACTTGTATTTAAATAAATAAATAAGCTTGAAAAATTATTCAAAATATACTTTCAATAGGATTACAAGTAGGTATCTTATTTTAAGTTTTAAATTGAATAATTACATAATTTCCAATTTACAGTCGTAAAATATATAATATTAAATTGATGCTAATTTACATTTTATAAAATATATAAAATATTAATTTATTGATTCAACATTAAAGCACTCAAATTAAATTAGGGCCGTAATTAGGTAAGAGGGCATGTGCTAGGGGCGCAGTTAATAATAAAAGGCGTAATTTCAACGATATTGAGGAAAATGATTACACGAATTCAGTGGCGTAATTGTGGACCTTTTTTTTTCAAAGTAATTTATGAAAATGTTGGCAGAAAAATTGTCGAACGATCTTTTTTTTGTGACCTTACTACGACTCTGCTCTATAAATATACAGGACGTACATATCTGTATCATCAAACGAACGTATAAAGATATTATAATTAATCTCATAACTGATAATATTATGATAATATATGGTAGGTAGGTATTCATTGTATGTTATAAAATCAACAGTAATACAAATATTTACATTTTATGATAATTTAATAAAACTTAAGATATCCCTGTATTTAAATTTCGTAAAAATCATAAATTAAACAAAAAGTTAATACCAATGATACAAAATTATATAGTTTGATGAAAAATAAATTACCTACCGTTACATTATCCATTTTAAATTTAACAGTGTAGAATATTATTATACATCATCAATATATCATACGTATGTACGGGTAAACAAAATTCAGTTTAATTAATTAGTTTTTAACGGTTTTTTTTTATAGGTGATATTTAAACTCAATACGATCAAAGTTAAACCTACGTTATCATATTATTATATATTATGTACCTAATAATGTTATTTGATTCTTTAAACATTAATCGTTTTGAAAAGATATAGATATCAAATTTTAAATATAAATCACTCTTTTAGATATTATACGAGTATATTATATTAGGTACCTATATTATAATTTTACGATTTTCATCTTTCCTGCTGTATACGTTACATCGATTTTTCATTAAGTATAGTAACCCCTATATTTAAACAGCAAATAATTTGAATAAAATTTAAAAATATTCTATAGGTAGGTATAATTAAAAAACGTCATGATTACGTTTCTAAAATTAAAAAAAAGGGTTGCTTATAAAATAATCAAAATTCAAAACTTTGCATAAGGAGGTAGGCACATTAAAAAATATTAAGATCATAAAACTATACGAAAGTATAGTAGTAAATATTCCAAAAAAAGTCGTTAATATATTATCTAAATAAATAGCGTTATAATGTTAAAATGATCATATTATAATTAGGTATACATACGAATTAAATTGAGTGTAATCTAGTTATGAGAGCGAGAGTTTGAATGCGAAATTTCGGATGTACAATAAATGAAAAATATTTTAGCTTGAAATATTGTTTGAAGTATAATATTTTTTATAGAATTTTTTTTCAACGATAATGATATATGTACTTAATAGTGGAAAATAATCGTTTTATTTTTTATTTTTTTTTTCGAACATTAATTCGATTTTTCAAGGACCCGCATTTTCATCCTGGCCCTATAATAGATATTTTGTATAGGTACGTTGTTTTCAAAAACAATTTTTTGGCGCGTTACCGGTGGAAAGCCACTAGGGCGCGGGCGCGGAGCACGGATTCTTGGCCCCGGAGCAGTTCGCTGGGCGGCAGGTACCACAGGAACCGGGCCAGACTGTCCACGTCCCCGGACTGCTGGAGGGCCTCGCACATGCACGACACCTGTTCGGACGAGAACGACAGACTGCGCTTGGTCTGCAAGAAGTCGGACACGGTGACGGAACCGGCCGGGACCACGCCGCCACCAACGCCGCCACCGCCACCGCCGCCACCGCCGCCGCCGCTACAGCCGGCCACGCTAGACGCCGAGCTCTCGCTGAGCACTTCCATACAGCTGCCGGGCGACAGGCTGACGCTGACGGCGCCACCGACCACGTCTCTCGGTGACATGTACGACATGGTCGTATACGCGACGCACGGGGATGGTGTGTGGACGGATATTATTATTATTGGATATACGTATTTACGTCATGACGAACAACGGGCCCGGAATGGAGAACGTTTGTTTTTTTTTTTTACGCGGACGATATATTTCCAAACGGTTGGACGTCGCAATCGGATTTCGGCGTTTCCGAGCGTGCAGCGTGCGTTTGCGCGGAAAAACGACGAAAAACTAATATTCCGTCCGGTCGGCACGGTCTCCGCGGTTGTCGTCGAGCGAATACACTGAAAGCGGGTGACGGCGAGAGAAAGAGAGAGAGAGAGAGAGAGAGAGAGAGAGAGAGAGAGAGAGAGAGAGAGAGAGAGAGAGAAAGAGAGATAGAGAGAGAGTGAGAGAGATAGAGAGAGAGTGAGAGAGCCCGTTCAGGTATTGTGTACGCACGGTGGCGGGCGCGTCCGAGCCGGTAGGAGGACCCGGGCCCGTTGGCCGCGCCTCCCTCGCACCTCACGGCACGTTTTCATTGGCCCGCGGCGTCCCGTCCCGTCCGGTGACGGCCGCGGTCGTCTCCGGGTTCGGTGACGCTGGCGGAGGGGACACCGTCGCGGTCGTCGCCACTGCCCCGCGCGACACGGACGATGAGACTTCGGCGTGCGATTTTCGTCCGCTCGCCGCGCGTAAGCCGTGGGCATAATTCAAACAATATATTCGAAGGGAAAATTTCGAATTTGAAACGATGACTTGACTACTATATAGGGGAATATTCGAAAATATATAATATATTCGGAATCGATAAAATGCACTATTATTGGACAACTTAATCCGGGGACGTAGTCAGGGAGAGAGCCATGCCCCCCCCCACCCTATGGGTTGTATTTTTTTTACATTTTCATTCTGAGCGTATTTTTGTTTTACTGCAAGGTGTGTTTTTTTTTTTTTTTTTGTATAAGTATATAATTTCGAATAGAACGAGTCAAGTACGAATTTTCAGGTAAAACGCTTCTTGATATAAAAGGCGTTTTATAGTTGGTATGTTAAAGAGGTTATTTTTTTGATTTTTCTATAGTCGTTTTTTTAAGCGTAAAGCGAAACCACTGAAAATGACAAAAACTCATTATATTTATGAAAATTATTTAGCTAGAAAATTTAAATTAACACCAAATATTCATTATTATTTATAGTACATTATTAATGAGATGAAAACTTTTTTTTGAAAAATGTATAAAAATAATTGACGCTTTAATATTTTATGTATGTAAGTGTACACTTTTTTTTTGTAGAAAGAATGAAGTAGCTGAGTTTTCGGGTATAGAGTTTTCTTCTTAACAGTACTTTATAAAGGTTATATTTTTGTTAGTAATTTTATTGAACGTAAAGGAAAACTGCCAAAAATAATTCACGATTTTTATAAATTTGAATATCTATTCAAATTCTATTATATTCTGAACTTAAATCAGAATCTTGTTATGTATTCAAATTGAACATAGTAAAGACAGATGGGATGATGGGACTATTAGTTGTATTATTGCTTGAATATTATTAAAATTAAAGACGTGGTAAATGAAAGTTTGTAATTAGTTTTTTTACCTATTTCTCTTAAAGAAAGGGAGTCCTAAAAATTCCTTTTTACAAATTCTGACTACGCCACTCATGTAAGTAACGTGTTTCCCTTAATATTTTGTAATGTGTTACGTAGTGGCATGCTCAGAATTTTAAAATAAGGGAGGATATTTTCCCACAAGAATTGAGGAAACGACTATAAAAAAAAAGACAATTTATATACCTATACCTATTTGATTCTGAATACGATACAATAACTGCACAGTTTCCGTGCTCATTCGTACACAATTATAATTTATTATACTTAGAAACGTAGTAAAATTAACCTACAATTAAAGAATTTTGTTTTAATATTATTTTATTTATGTAGAATTCCATAGAAAAAGCCATGGAGGAAAATATGACACTCTCATTCCTCTCCTCGTGAGCAAGCCCATGGTGTTAGCTAATTTCATTACAGTTTGATTTAGGAAACGAAAAAATGGTTTTAATTTTTTTAATTTAATAAAAAAAAAAATGAGTTAAATTTTCAAGGAAAAATACATCATCAATATAATTTATATGTAACATATTTTGTATGAGTTGTCTCTAGTTATTTTCATAAAATGCTTAATCTATTTATTTTATTTTAATTTTTCATTTTATGCATACTGAATACACTGTATAAAATGTATTTTTTCTCTATGCTTGAAAAAATACTTCTTTAAAGTACCAACTAAAACAAATTTGTTTTATCTAAAGAGCTTTTTAGGTACTCTAAAACTCCAACTTACTGGCTCCTTCTACCCGAATAAATGTATACCTATGTATATGTTAAATACAAAAAAAACCTATATCATTGTAAATCAAACTGGTTTAACAATGGTTTTTACTGCCAAATTTTAAATATTAAAATATTCAAGTTAGTTAAAGAACAATAATAATTTTATGTTATTCAAAGCAAGACTGTGTATATTAACGTATTTTTTTAACTCGTACATAGTTAAGTTAGTTTAAACAAATTAAATCAGGTTAAATAAAAGTTGCTAATATATGTTTTTATGAACTTTGTAAGTTAAAAGTTAATTTTGAAAAATGTAACTTAATTTAGTTGAAAATTAAAATTTTCTAATTGACAATAAAAAATAAAAATAAAATAGAAAATACCTTTCAACTGCTAAAATACCTATATTTTTGTATTCACTCTAATATCATTATGGAATAGACAGTAGATACCCACCACTTCAATGTATTTTAAAAATTGAATATAAACAATCAATAAAATATAAATCGACACGAAAATATCGATAGTTTTTATGCAAAACCTAAACGGGTCTGTGTTGCATGAGATAATTAAACGAACATTTACTACAATTTACCTCATGTCCTAGTATACCAGGCTTAAAATTGGTTTATCAAGATTTAAATTAAAATTTTAATTTTACAAAACAACAATGTTATACAAAATCTAAACATTATAAAAAATAATGAGTGTCACGAGTTACAGTAAACTATAGTTTTCTTAAAGTATAAACAATAATATATCGAGATACTAAAATTAGTAAAATTTCCTATATTAAAAATAAAAACCTTATCCAGAAAATTTGCAGTTTTCGGAAAAAATTTAACTTAATTTAGACAATTTTGTATAAAATCAACTTGAAATTAACTCGTTTAATAAAATTATTAACAATAAGCTTATTCAATAATAGTAATAATTAGGTGACTTAGTTAAAATTAACTTAATTTTTTATCTTCATTTTAATTTTAGAGGATACCAGATTATAATATACATTCCATTCCAATACTATTGGTGATTTGTATGGAATCAATTTAATAAAGTTGTGAATTTGACCTCTCCGATGTAATTTGGACTTTAAGGGTGATGGAAGCATTTACAAAAATTAAGAAATTCAAATTACTATTGTTTACAATTTATTCGGAAAAATATGTAAGACGTCGACGTTCCAACTTCACATACGTTATTTTTATGTACCTATTATTATATTATTTTCCAAAATAAAATTTGCTAAAAAAAACTATATAAAAACCGTTGTTTTTATGTTATACACTAAAAAGTCGTATTGTTGGACTTGAATAAAAAACAATTTTAAAATCTATTTATTCCGGCGTTTGTGAATTCCACCTAAAATCAACGCAGATAGTCAATTCCGATGCATACGAATTGCCTCTCGTCAGCCATTCTAATGGTCTCCGATATTATTTTACCCAAAAAAAGTTACTGGAATTGTTTCCCATTTTCAAAATTTTCATTCACTAGAATTGTTTTTAGCATGAGGTAGTTAAATATTTTATACTCGAATCGCCTTCGATAAAAATAAGAATTGAAAAGGATAATCTATAATCGATATTTTATTTTTTAATAGAGGAAATTATTTGTGTATATTATTATTATTAAATCTTATGTCATTGCACTCAATGTTTTTTGATTATTATGAAACGATCAATGAATATTTTGACAAAATAAAAACACGCGTTTCTTTATTTTTTAATTGGTAAAGAGATATGAGTTATGCTCGGGTGGCAACATACTATATTTCGTATATTTACCATATTAATTTACAAAACTTTAGGAGGTTGTATTTTACAAAATAATTAACCAATAAATAATTAATTTAATTTAAAATTTTTTTTTAGAAAAAAAAAGGATTATAAGGTATATGAGGTATATAAAAGAAGTTGAGCTGCTGTGTGCAGTATTTTAAAAGTTTAAGATTTCCATAAAATAAATATCAATTAAAAAAATTAAGAAACCCATATTTTTTCATAATATGATCAAAAATCAAAATACTCATTTATCGTCCGGAAATAATTAAGAAACACAATGGTATAAGAATATGAGATACATTGTGTAAAATTAATTCAATGTAAACTATAATGCCATGCATCATTTTCAAATCTGTTAAATACCAAAATGTATTGTTTTTTCTCCATAAATATATTTTATTACAATAATAATATATCAAAAAAAACAAACAAACAAGGTTTAAAACATATTGATGTAATATTATATTTATATTAGTAAAATAATGGGATAAACCGGTGAGTATTATACAGTAGGGAATCCTAGTAAAAAAGGTATAGTACATAAATTTGAGAGGTAATTCCTGCGTGCCCGTAAATTTCACCCCAAAAATATTCAGGTAAAATATTTTAGGTTCATATAAATTCGACAACAATTTTTAAATAAGATTTTTTCTTCGCTGTGCCTACTTTATTTAGGTAGCTACCCAGTGACGTAATTTAAATATTTTTTTAATACCTACGCATATTTTTACGTCAAAATACTTTTTCTAGTTTTGCCTAATTAACTAGTTTACGATGGTATAATCAAAATTCATTTTCATTTATAGCTATTTAAAATTTATTGTTTATTTCATTTGAATCAATAGATAAAAACCATTATATAACAGAATTAAAACTTGAATGTCAAACCGCATTTTTATGACTTTACTAGTTATACCTACTAAGCTTTGCATTTAAAATAACATAACTGAAAATAAATCATGAAAATATTATTATTTTTTTAATAATAATAGAAAATATGTACTATATAAAATGTTTTCAAATAAATAAATATGTTGAACATAATATAATATTTTATAGGTAAGCATCAACATTCCTCGTAATATTTGACGATTATTTCGATATTTTTTCTTTTAATGGTATCAATAATTAATAAGTCGAAAACGATTATTACTATTATTTTTAATAATACAGTAAAATTTACTGTAAATAATTCGTACCAGAAATACAAATGAAATCACCTCAGTTCCATGATAAGAATTATTTTTCGGAAGGGAATAAGGGTGACCACTAATTTGTTCTCGTTTGTACAGTTTATTTTTGAATTGTGTGTTGATCATAATTAAGGAACGGATTTATGTGTAAATATATATATATTTATCAAAATAAGCTATTTGAAATCCAATACGAAATGTGCACGATTAATTTTATTCTTATTAAAATACCATTAATTTTACTTTGCATATTTTGCATATTTTTAACTTTTGTAACTTGTTTCGCATATTTATCATTTTTTAACGTATATTTTTGTTTTAATTTATATTTTCGCATGTTTTTGTTCCCAGATGTAGAAATTTGTAAAATTATTGTTTTTGAATACTAAATATTTTAAAATCACAAGTAACACCTTTTCAGTGTATAATAAAGTAGAATTTATCTGACAGGATATGTGCACTATTTATATCATTTTTATTAAAATAACATAGATTTTATTTTGCATATTTTGCATATTTTTTACGTTTTAAACCTTTTTTTGCATATTTATAAATTTTAAATACATATTTTGTAGCATATTATAGTATATTTAAATGCATATTTTGAGGGTTTTTTGTGCATATAAATCCGTTTCTTAATCATAATCAATGGCGTTAACAGAATTACTTTATGGGGTGGGCAATTTAATGTGGGATGCGTACCCTAATAAATACTACTTGCGATCCAGATTGTATTTAATGCGCAAGTTACGTCCAGGCCAAAAAGGTCAAAAACAGACTATAAGCCTAATCGTGTCCCTAAATTGATAATTTTGAATGCCAATATGTGGTTCCGCCTTTTGTTTTTCAATCTATTTGTGCATGATAACAACGATAAAATAAATATATTTAATTAGAAAATATTTACCTCGTATATTATAATATACAAGGATACGCCCGTTAGGTCACAGATTTTCCCAAAGTTTATGTATAGGTACAGTATTTTTCTTCTCTTTCCCCAGATGAGCTAGGTATTTCTCCTATTTCAGATAACTGATGAGAAAAATGAAAAAAAAAAAACATCATAATATATGCAATTTGATTATAAGAATTCCAACGTAGTTTGAATTTAAGTATAAAAATTGCGGTTTTACAATTTATTTAAAAATTAAAAATTGTAGATGTTAAAAAAATCGTTTACTTCTGTGACGTATAAATTTATAATATTAATACCCATTATAATATAATGATTATATGATCTAAAACCCGATTTCAATGATTATTATTTAGTATTTCCGTAAGAAGATTAGCTAATAAGTCATATAATAATTGGATAAAATAAAATGTCGAACGCGCAGTCTGTAGTAATAATAGTTTATTATCAGTCGATAGATATCGAGTACCGAATATTGATTTTAGCTACCTACTAGATTACCGATTGAACTTACTACTTGCTGGGTACTCAAATTCTCTTTTAAGAGCATGTCCCGGACTATGTATCTAAAAATGCAAAATAAATCGGGGAGGGGGGGAGTTAAACAACTGTACACAATAGTTAATAAAATAACAAGTAACACCTCATTATTTATATTCTTAAAACTCATAAAATAGGTATAATATAAAATATGACAAAAGTTATCACTTAATAACTGTTTAAAAACAAAATGTACGCCCATAGACCACGATTGTATAGAACAGGTTAGCTGTTGGTAATAGTTTTGTATAATATGACTGGTCACATTTATGGTAGTGATTCGATTAATTACCACTAGGCAAGCGCTACTGGTTATCCAACATCGGAGAACTAGCGTCACGGAACACTGCATGTTTAATGACAGAACGTGGTGTAGTTTAATTAATTACCGCCAGGTAAACTCTGCTAGTTATTCGACAGCATCGCGAAACCTGATTTAGTGTTATCTTCCCGGTGTATAATATTATAATCACACCACCGGTCTAAAAGTGGCCATAAACCGAAAATATGATTACAGCGATGAAACTGCTTTAAATCGACAAATAGTTCTTGTGTTTCGTCGTCTTTTGGTTTAAGAAGTGCACTTTGCCGTACTTATCAAACAACAACTGGAACGCTTTGGTGGAATGTTTCACGGCGTTATAGTTTGTACTCGCAATTATCCGCCACTTGGGTAATTTAATGTCGTCATTCTTAGCGTCGTTAATACCGGACATTGTAATAATTTTCGGGCCCAAAGACGAAGAATCCAATGAGTGTCGGGAGTTGGAAACCGTCAACAACTCTTTTATTTTGTCTTGTTGAATCAAAGGTACCGAGTCGGTGACCATTGGATGACTACATAATTTATACGAACTCTTTCCGCCGTGTAAATCGTCATCGTGGTTGTCTCGTAACGACACTAAAAATAACACAACAACGTAACACTTTCGTTATTATTTTCGTAAATTAAGTGGGAAGGACTGTAATGTCTTTGATCTTGTAATATTATATATTATATAGATTAGGTACCTATATAATATACCCAGATATTATACCCAGATCGGGTAGAGTGGAATTTGGGTATGGTAGATTTAATAAGGGAAGAGGAAGTGTGGAGTGCCGTGAGAAAAATGAAAAATAAGAAAGCGGTGGGACCTGATGGAGTACCAGTAGAAGTATGGAAAATATTAGGAAGTTTAGGTATACAATGGCTGACAAAGTTCTTTAATAAGATACTAGTAGAAGGAAAAATTCCAGAAGCTTGGAGGAAGAGTTGTGTAGTAC
>JAIPRL010001807.1:0-72789 GCA_025469235.1 Pemphigus obesinymphae | reverse complement strand
TTTTTCGGACAAATTGCTGTGGTAACGTTCACCTATATCCCCGGTCAACTAGATACACGCGCGTTCAAGGTCATAGAAACGCGAATCTCGAGAACAAAGGAATTGGACGACCGTGTCGTACCCCTGCCTACGCCTACCTTCAATCATGTTGTTATGGGTAAAACCATTTAATCAAACCGTGTAAAAACCGCCTTCAATGTATTTTAAAATTTTAAATGCTTACAACATTTACGATTTATACCTACTACGTAGTTACGTACTGCCGCCTATACCTGTATCCTTATTTCTATTTACACAATTGAGTAATTTGACTAATAACAATTTTAATGTATAAAAACACGCGGTTTATAATAAAAATTTAAATACGCTGTTTCGTCGTTCATGTGCGGTTATACAATTATTTTACCATTTTTAGGTAAGTACAAAATAAGTACAAATTAATTGATTACCTACTTTTGGATAACGAAGTTTTCAAATTGGAAGAATTGTTAAACAGTTGTTTAGGTGTAAAAGACTCAATGTGTTCTTATGTTTTTTTACTTCATATATTTTATAGATAGGTATACCCGTGGTGATATATAACCTGGTATATTTCAATCATGGTTATGCCTAGTATAGTAAAGAAAACCGGTAAAATTCACTCAGACGAATTCGTAAAGTATTCCAAGAAGAGTCTTCACATCCGCTTTTTTAAAGATTTTTTAGAAAAATGAAAATTTCATGATTGAAAAATACACTTATAGGTACATTTCAGAAATAATTAAAATACAGTTCTACTCATACCATTAACATATTTTTATTGTGAAATATTAATAAATAACTAGGTATTCAAAACGTTTTTCGGGATATAGTTTCTGAGAAACTGAGTGATTTTAGCATTTGATGGCCTCTATACAAATTTAAATATTGTAAAATAATATAAATTTTTACCCTGGCGATTTTCGAAAAAATTATTCGAAATTGATTTATAAGACTAAATTTTCCAGAATTGTCTTTTAAGTCTTATAACTCGACTAACAATGACTTTGTTGAAATTCGCCCATGTAAAAATTTAGATGATCTTTAATTTTTTATAGAGGTTGTATGCTAAAATAATTCAATTCTCTAGAAACGTGTATCTCCCGAAGCATGTGTCACGCACGGAAACACAGCAGTGTAGCGTGCTCAACTGCGTAGGTACCTATTTTATATTATATTGGAGAAGTTTTCAAAGTTTTGGAAAAGTCTTTTCTTTATCGTTTATTTCATTTTTAATTTTTTGTTGAAAACTTTCAAGTATCTAACCGAATAATAGGTGAGAAATGGATATTCTATGGGCTAGCTAGCAATTAATATGCACATGTAAATAGTGATTGAAGTGACCACTTAAAATCATTTTTTTTTTTAATTTCATTAATTTTTACTTAGAAAACTGACACAAAATAAATATTTTCCATCTAAAATCCTCACAAAAAATTATTAACAATACTGTTTGGGAGATAAAAATTGTTATAAACATAGGTACTTATTGTAAAATTTGTTTAATTGTAGATAGCTTAATTATGTGAAGCATATCTAATATTATTTTTTTAAACTAGGTAAATACATACGTATAAAAAAATAGGTAGGTACCTAATAAAAATAAAATTAGTATAAGTAGGCAAGTATAACAAAATAATATAGTTATGCAGGTATCTAATCATAATTCATAAGATAATAATTTTTGAAAAATCTTTTTAAACTTTAGTTAAAACTACTAGGAGTAGCTTTTTCTTTATTCATTTAGATTTATTTATGCCACTAGAAGTACTGATTATATAAAATTTTGGTATGTATGATGATGACACTATTTTAAAGGTGATTACTATTTATGCTAATAAATCTTTTATATAGTGGCAGTTCTAGTCTTAAAGCTGAACTACATATTTGGAAATTCCAGTGGAAAGATAAGGATAACAAACCACAGACAGTTTATTGATACACTTCCTCATTATACACATTTATTATCTACCCAATATTCAGGTATTGTTATGACTGTTGGCCACATTACAAATTACTTCAGCTACGTCTGAGAGAACATTTTCAATGTTTAGAGGTTTAAAATCATATTTTAGATCAACTATGATGTCTCAATGGATTAGCTATAGGTGTTCAACATTAAAAAAAAAAAGAATTAACAGAAGTTAAACAAAAATGTTCAAATAAACATGTAATGAATAGACTGGACAAACTAAAAAAATAGTATATTTAAATGCCTATCACTTAATATGGTTAGATGTTATTATTATTACATTTTTGTATATTTTTAATAGTATGATAGTATTTATTTATTTTTAAGCCTCCCTCTCACTGAAAAATTCTACAATGCCACTGGTGACATTGCATTTTTAGATACCATTTGCTGCGCTTCAGGTATGTTGGAGGATTACCAGAAATTACATTCGTTATATAGCTTTGAAGAGGTTAGAGTGAAAGCCGAGGCGTTCGTGGAACCTCTTATAGACAATTTTTGCTCCTTTCTGAATGGGTTTTTATGTAAATTAGTGTGAAGGATGTAATTAGATATGTATGGCAGATAATTTGTTATTTTTCTTACGGTTGTAATGTTCAAAACAAACTTCGTTTTCATTTTTAGCAGGTACCTATCCAAATATTAACAATTGGTACAGTGCGCAATTTTCAAAACAAATTTCAAATTATATATGATTTATTTGTTTTTCATTCATTGTGTATTCACAAATTATAAATGTCGAAATTAAAATTAATTGTTTCTATTTTTGTGGAATTAAAACGCAGAAGATTAACAACTGAAATGAGAATCAACAGTAGAATACAACTTAATATTATAATTATTTAATTTATTATATTATTATATAATATTATTATTATAATTAATATAAATTGAAAAACGAATTAAATGTTATATAAAAACAAACTGATAACATAAGTCACAAATAACATAGGTATCCACGTGTTTATATGTACATTTGTTAAACCGTTTTAAGCATATAAAACGGTTTTAACTTCTTAATCTACATTAAGAACATTTTTTTATGAATTGAATTGAACATGAATTGAATATTTTATAAATTGTAGGTATTTTTATTTGGTTGATATTTAAAATAGGTAATTGAATATTGACATTTTTTTTATTTTTATTTTTAGTATTATACAAGTTGTGCCTAACATGTCCATGTGTAAAGAAGTAAACTTCTATTCTGTTAAACAAACAAAATCAAGTAACGAGAAAATGAACAGTATGAGAAAGTAATTATTACCTACATTCTTTATTTTGTATTTATATACCTAAATGAATACACATACATACTTTAATGTAATTCAATGTAAACATGTTTTATTTTATAAAAGTTAACAAAAAAAAAAAAAAAAATTCAATCTGCTCACATTTACACCCACAAATTACTCAAACTTTTTTGGACATCACATTTACTCGTAAAGGGGAAATATCTACTCCATGGTAATTTATGATAGTCTATAAAGAATAACGGATTTTTTTACAAAATTGGATTTAAGGGGTCACCTTTCTACATTTCTTGGTTTAAGAAGATCGATGTTATATTTTTACATTTTTTATTAAATTAACATCTCAAGAATCATCTGTTAAAACGGCATTACGAAATTTAAAAAATTGTTGTAGTTATAATGCTTTATAATATAGCATGACCTCTGAGCTCTCAGAAAATCCTTTCAGAGTGTTGAGGAGGTCAAAACATCTGCTTCTTTATCCCATAGCGAGAATATTGTATATATGTTAAAGTTTCATACATTTTCTAATAGATACACTATAGATAAGAAAGAAAGAACTCTCCAGAAGTCGGTAACTTAATATACGATTACTAAATAACTTTAGGTGTGATTTTCTCTAAACCATGTTTAAAATATAATAATAATAAATACCATGTAGACGAAAAAGTAATTGTTTTGAAATTTTTAACACTTAATCTTTAAAAAAAAAATATTTAAATAATAGTATGATTATATATTATATTATTAGCCCCTCTGCGTTTATGAGATTTATTGATATGGTATTTAGAGGTCTGATAAGGGAAAACTGGGAAATTGCTGGTGTATTTGGTTGATTTGTGGTTAGCCACAGAAACCAAAGAAGAAGAAATTATAAGACTAGTACTAATAGCATGCAATAGGAATATGTTTGAACTGAGGAAAGATAAATATTTTTGCCTTCAGTTAAAAATAACTTATTTGGGTTACTTGGTTGACATAGGGGATTACGACCTGATCCAGCTAATGTAGCGATTCCTAAAATAATAGTCAATGTGCACAGTTATGTGAGATTAGTATATTTCAGAAGGTTTATTGAAAATTTTTCATTTTATTTGCTCCCTTGTATACTTTTATTGAAAAAGGAGGCCCAGTTTAAATTTGGGGAAAAAGAGTTACCTACATACTTTTGAGTTATTAAAGAATAAATTAGTGCAAATGCCTGCCAATCCTTGTATTATATATTATATATTAGCCTACAGCTGAAACAGAGATACACTGCAATACTAGCACAGTATGTTATTGTGTAATTTTGTTTGATAAAAAAACAAAAATATGGTTTGATGCATCCAATATTTTGTTATGGTAAGCATACTACAGAGGTAGAGACTAAATACCATAGTTATGAGTTGGAATGTTTAGCGTTGGTATATGTGATAAAACGTTTTTCATGTATATCTTATAATGGTATTAAGTTTAAAGTATTTATTGACTGAGAGCTTCAAGTTGAAAAGTTGGTAAAAATATATCTTAATCCTAGAATGGTTGGGTATTATTATTTCAGAATTATGGTTTTAGTATCGAATATCGACCTGGTAATAGAATGAAGCATGTTGATGCATTAAGTCAGAATACTTATGTCTTTTAATTTTGACTGAAAATACTTTTGAGCAAACATTGCCAATTAAACAAATCAAGGACCTATATAGTAAATATATAGTACCTATATAGAAAATATAAAATGGGATGTTATTTATGTTTCTAATAGCATGGAGATTAATTTCATAAGATTGTGATGATTATGGTGATAAAAATACAAATTAAGTTTTCCTAAGAATATTTTGGTTTCCAAACATGAAAGAAAAAGTTAAAAGTTATTTCAAACTGTTTAAAATGTATTACATATTCTTCATGTGACAAAAAGAGGGTGTATTACATCCTATACCTAAGGTTCTCCATACCCTTTGACTCGATTCATATTGACCATTATGATCAACTTGAAAAAACTGGTATGAAACAGATATTTGTTAGTTATAGTTGACATGTTCACAAATTATATTTGTATAAGATCACAAATACAGTGGGAGTAATCAAACATACCTATGAATAATTATTTTAGGTGTTATAGTAAACTAAGACAATACATATCTGAAAGGTTCAGTTTTTAAATCAAATTAGTTCAAGGAATTTCTTATTAAGTTTAATATAAAATTAGTACAGATTACAATTGAAACACCTCATATGAATGATCAGGTACAGAGGGTAAATCAGCGTATAACTTCTATTTTTATTTATTTTTTTAAAGGCTGTATTATTAAATGGATGGGAGAAAGTTCTTGATGAAGTTAAGTATGCTAGCAGTATGTATGTCAGTTTAGTATGCTAGCAGTATGCATGTCAGTTTAGTATGCTAGTAGTTAAGTAACTGGTGAAGCTCCTAGATTATTGTTTGGAGTACATCAAGGTTGTACCATTTGAAAAAGGTTTAAAATGTTATTAAGAGCAGTTAGATAAGCGATAGAGATTTAGAAGGGTCAAGAAATGGAGCTGCTGATAATATACCTAAGGGTATATATACCTTTCTCGGCCCAAAAAATTAACTAACATGAACATTTTTTTGCAAATATTAAAAGAGGTATAAACCCTAAATTATTTTTAGATTGGGGGGAGGTATGAAATAATATACTTTAAACTTTATACATGGTACTGACACATGACTATTTTCAAATTGTTAGATTTTTCATTCTTTATTATAACTTTATGAAAATAGAACCCCTTAAATGTATAGCATCCTCGTGAGATGCTAATCTAATGAAAAATGTAAAAAAAAACCATCGATTTTTGAAACTAAAAAAAATAGATATACCCCTTAAAAACCAAGCAAATAGGTACCTAATAAGAAATATTTTGACTAAATACATGAAAAACCAACTAAATATAAAACTTATAAATCTTATATCTGCTTGCTGCATGACAATATCAGACCCCACACGGCCAATGTCACGAAGCAACTGTTGGGACTCTTGGATGGGATGTTTTGAACCATCCCCCATATCCCCCCAACCTCTCTCCTTCAGATTAGTATTTGTTCACTTCCCTAAAGATGCACATGGATGGAAAAAAATTTGCAACAAGTGAGGAGGTTGTCAACAAGTGGACGAAGGAGATAGCGGCAGACTCGATTGACATGTTTCAAAAGAAAATTCTTGTGACCCCAGGTTTTAACATACCTACTGAACTCTTTCTGGTCTTATTTTCAAGCTTGTTAGTCAAACTACAAGGTAGTATAGCGGACATAGCAAATATTCCCTACAGCTGTGAGAGCCTCAGTAAACTTACTCTTTTGACATACTTCGTATATATTTGAGTTAAATATTAAATGGTGAAATTGTAAAACACACATAATCGTTGCACACTATAGCCGGCTTGTATTGTTGTGCGCTGTGTGATATTCTTAGCTTAGAATTTTGATTTATATTTTAATCCATATACCTATTTAATACCTATGTCATAATCTTATTAATAATAATTATGAAAATATTAATTTAATTACCTAATTAATATGAATCAATGTTATAACAATTAATAATGAATCAATATAATAACATATTATATAATATAAAATATCGATCACCAGTATTTAGTAGGCACAACCACAAAAACCTCATTAGATGGTGATTTGTGTTAGTGTCAAATACTATATAGATGGACTATAATTTCAGTGTTTTGTTTGTATTATTTGCTTATGATGTATGATCTATTAATACCATCTATATTTGTACTTTTGTAGGAAAACAGTCCTAGTGGTATCTGAGTGTACATTATCCTTATAATATAGTGTGCGTTCTCGCACATGACATCATCACAAAATAAGTCATGTCATAATTTTACAAATAATTTAACAATTTAAAATAATTGTATTTATTTAATATAATATAAGGGTTAAATGGATATAACTTATTATTATATTACATGCATAAGGTATTAAATAGAAATAATATTTGCTATTTATTTTCAGGGAACATAAGTTTTGCGATTTAAATATTAAAATTGGAAGTAAAATTATTTGTGTTCATAAAATAGTACTGACATCAAGTAGTGAATACTTTAAAAATATGTTAACAAACGATTTTAATGAATCACAAGTAAATGAGATTACTATTAATGAAATGATTGCACCTAGTGCCTTTGAATTTTTAATTGATTACATGTACACCAAAAATTTGAAGATCACTGAACATAATGTGGAGGTAAAATTTTATTATAAGTATATATTTTATTTTATTAGTTATACTATTGATGTATAAGTAATTATATATAACATATATACTTATATTTTCATTAGTTTCATTGTAATAATATTTATATTTATTATTATTTTATGTTTTTGTATGTTAGGATCTACTAGTTGCATCTAATTACTTTTTATTATTTGATATTTTTGATGAGTGCGTAAGGTTTATGAAAGAAATTATGAATGTTGATAATTGTCATTTATTTCACTCTATTGTACATAATTTAAAGGATATAAATGAACTTCAAGAGTTTTGCAAAAAATTCATATCAAATAATTTTGTGTAAGTACCTACTATTATTTTTGGTAACTCTGAAATACAGTTCCAGTACTGTACAACTCATATGCTTAACTTACCAATGTAGTTTTTCACAACCAATTGGGGAAAATTTTAAATTTAATTTTCAATATAATATCTTATTTTTTATATAGTGTTTAGTAAAAACTTTGGATATATTAGCTAAAAAAGAAAAAAAAATGATTTTACGCGGGCTAAGAGTTTTATTACGGTATTTTCAAATTGTTTTCAAATTTTTAAATTTCTATCAGATAATACTTAGATATTAATTTAGAACATTTTGATTAACTGTAACTCATTCAATAATGATCTTTTTTTCTGTACAGGTGATTGGCCAGGGGTATTTCCGACGAATACCTCATTTTTAAATACATACATATTTTATTTAAAACAGTACAATATTTATGTATGTATGTATATACCTATGTATTGTGAATTTATTATAATATGTATAGTACAATACATACATTTAATATATTATATATTTAATAATACATACAATTATATACATTATATAAAATATTTTTAAAATATATAATTATTAAAATAATTTTACATTTTTTAAAGCACTTGGAATTTGCGGATTTTCTTATCATCAACATTGGCAATTTTTCTGACCCGTCCATGTTTGCTCTTACTAATAATGTTATGCGTTCTTTACCTTGTTTGCCATCACTGCACCATTGAAACTTAGAACTTTCACGAAAATATTCGAGTTAACAAGATTTTTGCATTGTTTAAGTATTGGAAATTCTAGGGACTAGGGAAAAAGTTTGAGGTATCGACAATTTTGAATTGAAAAAGTTAAAATTAAACACGTTGACTGTATATTAAAAATAATGGAGTGCATATTATTGAAAATTAAGTTTTAGTATGCAGACTAAAAATTATAGCAGTTTTTCTAAACTCCCTAATACTTAACAAACTTATACGGTCCTACAATTTTCTCACTTTTTATTTTTCTAACCGTATTTCACATTTTTCTTAGAAATTCCTTATTTAATAATTCTTTAAAGTATTATTTCCTTATCCTCTGTTAACACCCCTATTCTTGTATTTTAAGTATCATATTTTTTTAATATCCCTGGAGTTTTTCTCTTCCCTTAGCTAGTTTGCACACTTGTTTTGTTCCTAATCTCTCATGTAGTCTACATTATTTTAAATTCCCTCCATTTTTATAGGATATAATGTTATATTCTGCTCTTATTCAAAAAAAAGTATTCACAATTGCTAATTCATACTCTTTCACAAAATCAAGAATAACCCGCATGATTTATCTTCACCACTTGTCACATGTTAGAGATCAGAAAATGGTACATACACGAATACAAGTTTAAAGTTGTGTGTCTACCTCCTCCGCAAATTTACAACAGCTGAATATATATTACAAGTTTATTGTTAAATCTCTGAAATTTTAGAAACCTAACGGTTGCTATTAGTCAAGAAGAACCGTGTGGGTTATACTCTTTTTGCTGCATGTATTTTACATCATTTCATATAATATAATATGTTCTATAGCATTTATAATTAGTAATTGTATAATATTTGAAGACTGGTTATTTTTCAGTGAAATATCAAATTCTAATGATTTTTTGTTACTGTCGTTTGATCAGATTAAAGATATAATTAAAAATGACCATTTATATGCAAAAGAAGAACAAGTAAAGTTACTAAATTATTATTATATAATAAATAGAATGTAATATATACTTTTAGTATATATGTAGAATCTAGATTGTAGGTATACTCGGTAAATCTATTATTTCCATTAGGTTTGAATGGCATTCAGGGAGGATATGTAATAATAATGAGATTCAATATAATGAATTTTAGTTGCAATTATTAAAACAAAAATTGTCCTTTATTTATATTGATATATATTTTCCAAATCATTACCTTTTTTTTTCTCGGTTTAAAATTTAAAACAGACCAGTAGACCTTAAGATAGGAACTGTTTGCACAGTACAGTATTTTGTCACCCGACCCCATACTTTTTATTAAACAACAAATAAATAATTATAAGATAAAAGCAACAATGTTAAAGGGCTCTACCCTTTCTTTTTTCACATTCGGTGCACAAATTAAAACATCCTAGCTAATGTCTGGAGTGAGTCTGGAATATCTACCGACCGCAATATCTTCCTAATAACTCTCTCAGCTTCGACCCTGTGGTCAACCCTAATGCAGTTACCTGCATTTAAATTATAAAGCATGTAAAATTTTAAATTTCATCATCATATTTGGATTTATTAATTTCTGTCCATCTGACCGTAGTTACTATTGTCAATTTGGTTACTAGGGGTATAGATATTAAGAGGACGCCACACCAAAATTTTTCAATTAAAACTTGCATTAGCATTTTTCATTTTTATTAATTTACAAACATGTTAGAAATATGAAACGAAAAACAAATTATAACTAACAACATTATCCAGCGACAGATAGAGTCTATTTTTCATATATAAATTTTAACAAGTTTTATGAACTATTAAAATTTTTATATTATATAGTCTATTTTTATATTTTTTCAACAGCTTATAAAATGTATAAAAATGCATATATCAAAAATCGGCTCCATCAGTCGCTCAATAATTTTGTTCTTTATAATTTATTTTTTACAATATTCTTAAGTTGATAAATTTGAAAAATGTGTAAACATATTTTTTTTAAGAAATATCGCAATTGCACAACAATAAAAAATGGTATTGACACATGTCTATATATTTAAATTACTTTCAAAACAAATTTAAAATATATTCAAATTGTACTTTCATTTTTCTTAAAATTCATAAAAATTGCTTATCAATACCCCTTGTATGTAGTGTCCTCTAAATTGTTGTTTTATATTTTTAGATTTGTGTTTAAAATATATTTAGAAACCAGGAATTAGCACGCTCGCAGAGTGGACTTTCTTAACTTTCTTATATTATTAAATAAAACATTGTAGGTGTATGAAGCTACTATTTTATGGGTAAATCATGATGTGGAAAATCGTTCTCAATTATTACCAGAATTATTACAAGAGGCGGTTCGCCTTCCATTAATACCATTAAAATATTTATTTGAGATTATTAATGAAGAAAAACTAATTTTATCAAACTCAAAATGTAAGTAATATTATTATACAATTCAACACTATCAATAATATATTTAACTGCATATACAATTTGAAATGTAGTTTTATTTTTAACGTTTAAACCCAATTTTATTTTGGGTTTAAACCGTCTAGAACTAGAAAATCTCATATACCAAAAATCAGAATATTATTATTTGCGTGTATTCTGTTTTTTGTTATATATAATTATCAGAGTATGTTTATTAGTCAACCTATGTTTTATTAGTAAAGCCTAGGATTTCCCAACTTAAGTTATATCTGAAATATAATTTATTGGCTTATTAATAATTTGTTGTATTGTTATAGGGAGCCTAATTAACTTACAAATTAACAATTGGTAATAACTAATAACTACAAATAATTTATAAAAGTACATAGGTGTATTAATACTAAATAGTAGTAGTATTAGTAGTAGTATTAATACTAAATAGTAATATGAAAGTATGATTGTAAAAAAGCCGTTAGTTAATGACTAAAGAAAATAATAGTATATATAATACAAATAATAAATACATTTTAGCTTTAATTAACTGTTTAGTAAGTCTAGGTTTCATTAAGTTAACCGGCTTTTGAAGGTTGATGATTTTTTTAAAAACAGTTCTATGATTTATGGGGGTTAGAAACAGTAATATAATACGTTGTAATCTATATTATTATATTTAAAATTGTTATTTAATTTTAATTTATAGGTCTGGAATTGTTGAATAATGTTATTAAAATGCATGCTTATAAAAATATTGGGATCAAAGAATTAAAATCTTCTTTATGTAATGATAAACAAAGAACAACAGCACAAGTAATTTAATTATTATTAATAATTGTATAACAAAAAAATCCTGGATTATATATAAATGGAAAGAGCCATCATATCTTGTACATATTATTCTAAATATTACCTGTAGAACTTATAATGTCAAATATTTATCAATAATTGTACGGGAAGTCATACCAAACGGCAAACAAATACAATTCTTTATTTTGCATACATAATAAGATATAACTATCATCACATTTTATTTTTGTGATATATTACAATTACATCAATAATGAATGTGCAGTAGAACAATATATATATGTGCTAATCAAGCATGCCAGTCGTATATATTTTTTTTAATGGCAACCCCTTCTTTTTTTGGGTAATTATTTTTACTCATATTTTTTATGAATTTTAATAATCAAACCACTTTTTGAATTCTAAAATTAGCTGAGATATGACAGTTTATGATAAATAATATTAAAATAATAAAGTTTTTTAAATTTCAATTTGTTCAATATTACCCAAAAAAAGTTATTATGAGTATGTGCGAAATTAAATGGCATAAAAATAGTTTAATTAGTTTAATACATGTATAATGAAGTTTGTTTGGTACCCAAAAAAAAAAAAAAAAATATAGAATTCAATATATTTTATATGTGCAGAGTTATAGTGTTTCCAACTAATTATTATACACTGTGTTAGGTTGTGGTCTTACTCATTATATAATATGATCTATAAAATGTTAACGAGGACGTAACATACTCGTTTTTAAATAGACTGCGTTAAGAAATATTTAAAAGTATAAAAATATTTTATTATTATTATCATAAAAATCATTAAAGGATATTATAGAGCAAACCTAATTTCAGTTTTTTAATTAATTGATTTAAAAAAGTTATTATGTAGTTTTAAAATATTAAATTTTTTAAAACAATAACTGTAATAGGTACGTAAATTAAAACTCAAAACTGAGGTTCACTCAAAATTATGTCTTCTATTAATTTGATAATAGTTATTTCAACTTTAAAATCACTAAGAATCCATATTAACAGTTTAGCATAAACATATTTTTACCATTAATAATTTTCATTGATGTAGTCCTCTTAATGAATATAAAGTATTGCTCCTGACTCAATATGACTAAAATAAACCTAAAGTTCAAAAATCAAAACCTTTATACCCATAATACATTTATTAGGATTATAACTATAACTAACTGAAACCCATATTTTCATTATTAACCACAAATAAAATAGTTCTTATAACATTAATTAATATTGTTTTTCAATGAAAAATTTAAATTTTGACATTATTTTGTAGAGTTGCAATATTATTATTAAAGTCCGAATTTATATACAAATAAAAATTTTAATTTTCCCCACAAAATATAAAAAAATATGCCAATATGCAAAAAAAATACACATTTTAATGCATTCGTCTAAAAAATTTTATAGGTACTTTTTTACAAAAATATGCAAAAAAATAAATGACGAATCAATATTATATACCTTATTTTTACCAACAATATGAATTATAATTATTTAAATATTTTTATATGCATAAACAGATAAAAAAGATATAAGAACAATTTTATCACACAATAAATTGCATATATAAATTAAAACTATTCTATTAAATATTTATAAAATTATGCACACTATCCAATTATTTAGAAATATGCAAAGTTCACCCTTGGAATAGTCTTTTTTTAATGAGAATTATTTTATGTCAAGCATTTGTATATAAATCCAGGCTCTAATTTTTATTATATTTAGGTATACAATTTATTAAAATGTATGCTTGTATTTTTCTATGGTTACACTTTAAAAATAACAAAAAAAAGTTTCCTTGAATACTATAATGTATTGCTAAAATAATAATATAAATGGAGATTGCTTTAAATTTATCTACTACCAGTACCTATCCTACATGTCAAGAAAATGGGTCCCACCCCCTACTTGCCATCTAATTTTCTTTAATCAACTTAATTATTTTTAAATTAAAGTAATTTTTATTTAGATTTTTTTTTGCATTTTTCAAATTTAGGTTTTTATTTTTCATTATTTATAAATTCATAATTTTTAGAGCATTTTTATAGCTTTTTAAAAAAGTAAGAATATTTTATAACATACTTTCTTTGTTAAACCATATTTTATAAATGGTTATGTTATTCTTTAAAAAATATTCTCTTATTAAAAATATGTTTAAACTCTAATTTTAATATAGGTAGCTTAATTTAATTACACTGTTAAATGTAATTTTCTTTTTTAGGTGTTGGTTATACTATATTGCATAAAATCAAGAATGTCAGAACTACAATGGTATAATATTTTAAATAATAAATTATATCCTACTACTTTTAAGTGGAGTGCTTCAATGGACACAAGCATTATATTAAACGATGGTAGAATTTTTCATCTTGAACAAGAAACGTAATTATTGTCATTTAAATATTAAATTTTTATAGAAAAAACATAAAAAAAATTTGTAATCACTTGAAGGGATTTTTCTGTATTTGCTCAAATAATATTAAAATTAAAATGTGTATTTTTCATGGGAATGGGTAAACTTTTTTCTCATCAAATGGGTCCCTTAATAATTTTTTTGACCCCCTTTCTATGAATCCTACTTATGAGCAAAGGACAGATGGAATGACAGTAGCAAAGAATTTTAAAACGATTTTAGCACTAGTTTTTGCGTTTAAAAGTATTATAGTGTGTTTAAGTCTGCACGCAAATCTTTAGTTCCGGGAACGAAAGAAAGATTGTGAGTAAAGACTGCTTATAATTACTAATAATTTACTTCCTGCATACTTCCTATATAATATATTTTATATTTTTACATGAATAAGAAATATTTGATTCTGAATTAAATATTCCAGTTCGAACACATTTGCCAATATATACAATGGAGATTCAAAGAAATGGGAACGTACTAGTTTTGCTAATTTTAAACATGAAAATCCAAGAGTTATACAATTTGATAATCGTGTCTATGTAGTAAGTATAACATACATTTTTACTCTTATGTATGCATGCATTTCTTATTTGATTATTACGGTCTGTTTATTTAATGGCAATAGGTTTATCTAAATCGCCCTAGAGAGAGGCCCTCAAAACATTGAATATGGCCTTGCGCGTTTAACATGTTGATTGATCATTATTAAATTTACCAATAAAATCTTGGAATTAAAACTATGACTTGTTAAATATACATAGTAGGATCAAAAAGTTCCCGGAATTTATTTATAGAAAAAATACTATTTTTCTTATCAAATATATGATTATTAGAATTAAAAGTAGACATTACTAGCTGTCTGTAGGTTTAATCGTTAAAATTACATTAATCTTATATGAGCCGTAATCTGAATAAACAATAAATTTTGTTTTAAACGTGGGAAAACTGTTGCAGAAACGCTTGAATGTTTCATAACAGTTAATAGTGGTGAAGCATTAAAGAAAACGGCCGTTTATGATTGGTTTAAACTGTTCAAAAATGGTCAAGAGTCACTTGATGACAAAAAGCGGAGTGACCGGCCATCAATTTCAAAAAATTATGAAAAAATGCGTAAACTCAGTTTCATATGGACACGATTACGGCTCATATGAGACTAATGTAATTTTAACGATTAAACCTACAGATAGTTAGTAATGTCTACTTTTAATTCTAATAATCAGATATTTGATAAGAAAAATAGTTTTTTTTCTATAAATAAATTCCGGGAACTTTTTGATGCTACTACGTATCTTAATTTCAACATTTTTTTAGATTCTAATTGGAGTGAAAGAGTTAGTGGTTTTACAATGATATATTTTTTTCTTGAACTTTTTAACCAGTATTGAATACTTGGTACAATTATTAAGTGTATACCCCCCATTTTCTGGTAGTTTTCCTTTATGCTAATAATATGCTAAGGACGTTATACCCATATTTTTTTTCTCTTTTTAACCTTGTCTAACAAAATTACTCTATACAAATAGGGACAGACTGGTTAAACTTTTTTGGGTTTCGGTTACAGCTTTAAACCGGTTTTAATTTTTCTGAGTTCTGGGTACAAGGTTAAAAACTGTATTAATATTTTACAGATTAAGGGTTTTGGGGTTAACACAATTTTAATATTTTGTGGGTTACACGGATTTTCAACCCGGGTTCAAACCCGTTTTGACTCTCTGACACAAAACAGCCATCATATCCCCTACCTCTTGGTCTTCCTCTCCCTCTCTTATCATTTTGTCCTCTCTAGTCACCACTCCTCTACCTTAGCATTCTCATCTCTGCTACTATACTGCTATTCATTCTCTATTCTATCTTCCTATCTATCGCCCAACATTCTGTTCAATGCACCATTGTAGGTCTCGCCGCTGTCTTGTAAAATTTATTTTTTAACCTAATATTACACTTGATCCTGTGTTACATATCATCTTTGAAGCCTCTATCTTTCTGTACAACGGATCCTAAATACTTGAACCTAACTTAATTTTAATTCTTGCCTTTCCCTTTTCCCTCAGTGTTCCCTTTCAATAAAATCATACTCTATATATTCTGTCTTACCCTTACTAATCCTTAGTCCTTTACTTTAAAAAACTTTAGTAATAAAGTTATGTAAAAAAAAAGGAAAACTTTAAATGCTCTAATTTCTTTGTTAAACAATATTTTACAAAAAGGTAATGTCATTTTCCTTAAAATTTTCTCATTCCAAAATGGGTGATAATATGTTTTAACTATAATTTTAATGTACTCTTTTATTCATTGTTTTTCATAGTGTAATTTTACAATATGGCCTATTAGTTGAACAGAGACAACAAATGGGGGTATAACTAGTGGCAGTATTAAGGCTCAAATTTGATATTGGAATATATTAGCATGTATTTACAGTATTCACTATACACAGTGCCTCTTATAATATTTAAGACATTTTAATAAAACTAAAAATTTAACAATTTAAAATGGTTTTAATATATTTCAAAAGCAATTTATAAATGATACTGTGTGTGTCAGTAGGCATCACTTTTATTGTTATGTAAAGAAGTTTGAGACTGTTATTTTGAAGATCTTTTATTAGGTAGGATTAACTATTTTCTAATTGTTTAGCTCATTATTGAAAGTACCAAAATATGATTTTACATTTTTTTAAATTACTGTTAATTTTTTAAAAATTTTTATTGAGGACATTTCCTAAATTTTGTTTTATAGTAATTTTGTATTAGCGACCCATACATGAACGGTTTTTCAACAATTTTGTCCTCTGATGGTCTTAAACCGTATTGGAATGCTGGTTACTAAATACTAAATAAACCTAAAGATCAAGTACATAGTATTAGAATCATCATCAAAACTATTGATGTTGGTAACAGAAATATCGAACATTTTTAATTTAGAAGCCCACAGACGTTCCAGAACTGTCAGAAAATTATACACCATAGATATTAGCCCATAGTTATACATATCATGCTTTTAAATGTTGGTGGTTTATCACAGTCCACACTACAAACAAATTTTTGCTCACTATAAATTGATAAGTTTAAAAAAAAATTCAGATTTTCAGGCTACAATTATACCACGGTATAATTAGTGTCTTTGATTAATTATTATTTTAATATTCAACGAAAATCTTGCATTAGCATTTTTCATTTTTATCAACGTTCAAACATGTTAAAAATACAAAATAAAAACAAATTATAGCCTTATAGCTAATAACATAATGTAGTATCCTATATAGCTTTTTTTTTTTTAACATAGTAATTTTTCAAGATTTATAGTTATTTTTTAAAATATAAAAAATCGGCATGTAGGGGGATAGACAATTTTGTTGTCTATAATTTATTTTTATTTCATCTTTTTATGATATTCACATGTTTATAAAAATGAAAAATGCGTAAATATATTTTTAACAAATTTGTGATTACACTATAATAAAAAACTATATTAACACAAAACTACTTTTAAATTAGGTACTATAAAAATATATTTAAATATTATCAAGTTATTGGATATTTCTCTTCATTAAAATTTCTTAAAAATTGCCTATACAGAACCCATTAAAAACGGTATGTACGCATTCTTTTAACCGAATGTTAAATAATAACGGGGAAAAAATGTTGAAAAATCTAGGATTCTTGGCCTTTCACAGTTTCATACTCTCGAAACCAAGAAATCAGGAATGTACTTTGGTGGGTAACAAAAGATCTGATGCACGGACCAAAACTGTTGAAGAAACCACTCGTGTATGGGCTGCTATTCAGTGATTCAATTTAAATTTTTTATTCATATAATTATTCAATTATTTTATTTGTTTATCATAAACATATTTTTAGATCAAATATAATATATTATAATTATTATAAAAATTTTATTTATCATTTATCTCTAATTATTATTTTTAAAATAAATTTAAATTGTTTTAGAATCTAAAATTGCATGTATTACTTAATTATTTAAAAATAGAATAAAATATTTACCCAAGTACTTTAAATGTTTCATTTTTAAAAGTAAAAGTATGATAAGAAATGTGAATGATAAGTAAATTCAATTTTTATAATGATTATTTTTATGAACTCTTAACAACAGTTGATTTATATACATTAGAAATCAGTAGACCCGTTTGAGTACAAGCAGCTACCACCCTGCACTAGAAACATCACTATGTATAACATCGTTTTAGAAAACTACCTTGGAAGATCAAAAAATGATCTTTGGAAAGTACTATTTAAAACATGCCAACAAAAAAGCTGTTTACCCAAAATAGTGTTTCTAGAAGAAGAAGAAATATACCTCTTTTCACTCAAATTCAAAATATAGAAAAATAAACTTTATAGTAAAATTAATAGATTCTTTTCTCCACTCATCTATAGTATTGAATATTTCATTATTTTTGTATGAAATAGAAGTGTACATTATAAAAGTTTTTAATTTTATGGGAAGGATACAGTCACCTATACCCGACGCACGTTAAGATGATGACCAATCGCTGAACCAAAACCACTTCCTCTACCGAGCTGCTCGCCGCAGTCTGCCGATCCACATTTGTATACAGCGCACTAAAATATAGCATGTATAGTGCTTAAATACAGCAATCTCTAAAACACACGCACATATTATTTGGGACAGCACTAAACGGGTGCAAAATAGTCTGCCGCTAGGTCATCATTTTAACCTGTGCTGAGTATAATGCAATTTGATGTCTGATGTTATTGTATTTATATTTATATTGAATAATATAAATGTGATATTAATTAAAACTAATAAATATTATAATGTATAGTATTTATTTTATTATTAGATTTCAAACGTAGGTGTGGAGTACTATTACATTCTAAATGAATCATGGTATACTGTTCAATTTAAATTACCAATGTGTGACTTAGATCAATATTATATACTACACATGGAACTTGCAGTAGTATCCAATGTAATTTATATAGTAAGTTGAAATTATATTATATTTTATGGATTCAACAAACTACACTCAAGGCCACTAAATGTCTATTTTGTTTATACCTTGGTAAGCTTTTTTTTTTTTACTTTTTAGAATGACCGATGACTTCTACTGTTTTTTCGTTATATAAATCATATTCAGTTTTAAATTTAAGATAATACAAGTACACACCGTATTTACCATAGTGTCTGTTGGAGAAAGGAAGGGATTGCCTTTACATCAAATTTTTACACGTTTTATAGGTATCCCATGTATATATTGACATACTTCTTTGCCCGTTGTTTCTTGTACAAAACAAATATGCTTTCTCTACACTGTTGACATATTAGACTATTGCCGTTAGATAGGCTCGTCACACACATAACATATTAAACGGCTACCACACTAGTTATCAGGCTGGTACATTTTAGTAGGCTATCTCCATTTCTCACTAAACTACAGTATTTTCTCTCCCTTGTTGTTCCTACATCCGAGATGATACAATTTACCTGTATTCAGTTACTTTTGTAATCTACATAATTTTACAAAAAAAAAAAAAAAAAACTATAAGTAATATTATTTGAACCTTATCAGTATACAATTTATTTTTATTTTTAGATTTCTAATGACAAATGCTTTTGTTATGACCCAAACACTGATGTTGGTAAATTAATCCATCCTATAAGCACAACAAAAACAGCTTTTTCATTATGTTCATTAAATAATCAATTGTATTTAATTGGTGGCTTAAATAATGTAGAAAATATTGAGTATCTTACTTCAGATGTTGAAAGGTACGATTCAGAAACTGACACTTGGATTCGTACTACTTCAATGAACCAGGATAGATGTTCATCAGGTAAAAATGTGTTAAATAAGGATTTGTTGTCAAACAAATATTTATATGTTAAAAATAATACCAAACAAAATTTTTTTATTTTGATAATTTCTCAAATAATGTAATGTAAATGAATGTGAATGTGAAAAACTATATTTATAAAATTGATAAAGAAAGTATATTTTAATATTCTTCATAATTTATATGTAAAATTTGTAAAAATAAATACTGATAAATTTTCAATTACATTTATTTTGAATACTTTTGTATTTGCCATTTTTTGACATGTACTGCTATTTGTGCATTTAAGATTTTTATTGCATATAGTTTTTTTAAAATCTATATTATTAATATTTGTAGTCTAAGGAAATTAAAAAAATTCTGGAAAGCTGATTTTTGGTATACAACTTAAAAGGATGATATACACCCATTTTAGTGGTATTAAAATACATTTACGCTATAAACTACGACTTCTTTCTCGGTAATCACAAAGTCAAAATTTATACAAAATATAAATGATGAGAATACTTATTATGTCGTAGCGTAGGGATTTTTTTAGTTAATTTTTTTTTTTTAATTTTAAAATTTTACAATTTTGAATCACGGATTTTGTGTTTTCAAAAAAACATTTCGAAAAAAAAACTCAACTTACAGCATAGTAAATATTCTTATCTCTCATATTTTGTTTACATTTTGACTCTGTGATAGAAAAGTTGTAGTTATAGAGCATGAACATGATTTTTAACAATTATCGTGATAACACAACAATAAAAAATGGTACTGACACACATTTTCATTTTTCTTAAAATTTCATATAAATTGTCTATATAAAACCCCTTAATATACTGGTGTATAGAGCATCCTCTTGAGTGAAGTCCTTGGTAACATACTAAAAGTCACCTATAATTAGATGCCTGATAGCTAGCTCCACTATGATACACATTGTCTCTTGTTAAATCAGTTTTTCGCAATTAATTCATTTTATTTTAAGATACTCATATATTTTGTTGTAAGAGGTAATTTTATGTATAGAAAAAAAGATACTGATCATTTTTTTTATGGAAATAATATTCACTTAAATAATCACATATAAAATATCAAAGTATTGGAAACCTGTGTTTTACAACATTCGTAATTGTCTCACATTTTTTTTTTTTTTTTTCCATATGTATTATTATTACATTATTTTATTAAAATTATACTATTATTTAATAATTAATACAAATTATTTTGAATTATCATGTTACAAATAGATAATTTAAAAATATTTCACCATACAAAAAAATAATAATATGATAATAATTGTTGGTATAAAAATATTAAACATTTTAATGTAGTAATAACTTAGATTTATTTTATTACAATTTTATTCTATTTTGAATGGAAGATATACACCTTCACTGGAATGTACCTATTAGAAACACATAAAAATATTTTCTATTTCAAAAATATATACCTGTTTTTCATGGTTTCTTCAGCTATTTCTATTTTTGAGAAATTATAATCTTCATTGGGCATTGATTCTATGACATCTTCGTTAATCGCTTCCATCACATTTAGACAGGAATTTCCTCGATGACTTAGTACATATTTTCAACATCCACAACTAACAGTGCAACCCTTTGTGCAGTTACACAAAATTAAATTTAACAATAGCTCAAGAATCAAAGGACCTTTTATGGGTATTGGCAATAAAACTTCATTTGTATTTTGCCAGTCCTTTTCTATAAGACGATGTCACAACCACATAATGCACATATAAATAAATTATTTTAAAATGTCAGAATTGTCCCAGCTCATTCTTGAACTTCTTGTTACAACATGTTGCTCTGAAAAAACCATACTTAAATCACAAAAGTCTTCAAGACTGACAAACTTCATTAACTGCACTCATATTTTGTGTCCATTTCATAAGTACACTGTCACTTATGCCTTGTCTGTGAATTAACCCACCTGAACGTTATCAATCACATAAGTATCTGTTTTATAGTGTATTAGACAATACACTCGACGAAAATTAAGTAGTTGCTAAATTGCGTAACGATCCATTTTCGAAATAAACAAAAAAAAAAAAAAAAAAAAATTAACAAGTAAATGACCACATTCATTCATTTTCTAATAAAATGTGGACCTGAAAGCATTCTTTAAGAAAAAAAAGAATGCAAATGCGAATACATTGGATTTTTGGTTAAAGAATGTGAAGGCGAATGCATTAAATTTTTACGTTACCCAAATAGCACAGTATGTTTATACGCTACATACACTGTTCAAAACAGACAATGATACGTTTGATATTTCATGCGTGATTATTTAAGTAAATATTGTTCCCACAAAAAAAAAAAAATATATTAGGATCTTTTTTATAGAATTATCTCTTCTACAATAAAGTATATGAGTATTTATCTTCTAATCTTGAAATAAAACGAGTTATTGACGAAAACCTAATTTTATTGATATAAAGCTCCCTCTAGAGGAGCTAGCAGGAATCTGATCTTGGAGGACTTTTAGTATGTTACTAAGGACCCTTTGCTTAAGGTGTATACCTAAATTCAGGTTTTTAGTATTTTTTCCCACTATTTCACAAAATTGGGTCTAATTTGCCTAGACTATTTGGTCATATTCCTATTCCTAACAAATATATAACAAATGTACGACATATGTAAGGGCTGATCAAAAAGTACCCAGACTGTGTAAATAATATTTCTGTGGAAAAATATACAGAATCACCGATAATATTGTTTGATAAAGTAATTTTTAACTAAGTAACTAATAAGCAAAACGTGAAAATTCTTATACAATTTTTTCTTTAAAAATATATAGTTTAAATCATATGTTGTCATTTGAAAATCAAAAGTTGATACAGTTTTAACAAATAAGATATGGGGACCAAAAAATATAGAATGGTTGGTGTATACAAATAATTTTGTGAAAAAAATTTCAAAAAAATGATTTATACTTTCTGAAATAATAAAAATGGCTCATAATAAAAGCAAGTCTCCCTGTATTACTTCGTAATACTAATAGAGGATCTAAGGGTGTTTCTTACCTAAATGTGTTTTATCTACATGTGGATATGAAATTGTTCTTACATTCACATATTTCAGAAAATGTAGAAAAAATCCAAAGAAAATCATAGTTTTATTAATTAGATATTTTCACCTAATTATTATATAATATTATAATATTTAACAATTTATTATTATAATTAAAACTGATAAAAAAAATAAAATTGAAAAATATGAATGTTTTATTTTAAAGTAATTTATACAAAATAAGAGGATACATTTATATTTTTAAGGTTTTAAGAATATATAAAACTTAGCTCTAATTATAACTTATATAAGCATCTGAAAATGTATTTACTTGTTAAAATAATTATTTTGAATTATAATCTACTTTATTAATTTTATTTTTGTTATCTAGCATAACATAATATAGAAAATTTAATATCATATACCTAACTATATAATTATTTTGTTTTTGTAGGTGCTATTGCAATAAATGGATTAATGTATATAATAGGCAGTGACACATCTTCGAAAACAGATTGCATTAATAATAACATTGAGTATTACGATCCTCAAACTGGCCTATGGACTTATTGTGAAGAAAAAATAATATCATCTGTTGAATATTTTGCAAGAGCATTTGTTCTTGGTGTAGAATCAAATATACACCCAGATAATATTTTAAATTATTATAGTATTTAATATTTTAACATTTTGTAAGTATTTAAAAATAAATAGGAGTAAAATCCTTCAAATTTAAGCAACATAAATTCAAAGTAATTGCAGTTATATAAAATATATTTAATAGTAAATAATGTTATAAAATATGTTATAATAAATATAACAAATCGTAGTAGTTGTAGCATAATAAATATTAAAATTATATTATTATTGTATTTTTCTTAATATTATGACACTCAATGTTTACCTACAATCTCATATTTTAAAAAAATTTGATTTTTAATTTAAGAAATTTATTTTAAAATTACTGGTAATATGTTCTTTATAACTTAAAACAGTTAACCATTAGTTTTCTGCCTCGTATGGGTTAGATTACTACCGGGAGACTGTATGTTAATGTTGAACGCTATTCGCGGGCCCCAAGAAGATTAGCCCCGACACCAAGACCATATCGTTTATAGACGATCAACATCAGCCGTGCTACTCAAGGACATACATGGCCGTACCAGATGACTCAGAGACGAGGTCCTGTCACTACTTAGGGTGAAGTTTATAGCTAAGTAACCACTGCCTAATAATTCTGGCTAAGGGGCAGCCATTGGTGATGGTGTCTGCCGCCGATAGATGTATTGTACATCTCGGGAAAAGCCTGCAGGTCTACCTCATGCGTAGCGACTGCTGGTTTTGTATTGGTTATGTTAGCTGCCACCAGTTAAGATGCCATTAAGCAAAATTCAGTATTAAAAAAAAAACCAACAAGCATGATAATTTAATTTAATTTGTTTTTTTCCTATTTATAAAAAATTTCTACAATAAAACCAAGATTTTCTTTACGCTTAGGAAAACTACTAGTAACTAAAAAAATTATCCTAAAGTACCCAATTATATCAAATTTGTCATTGAAAAAGGTCTTTATTCTAATCTCCTTCTCGAGTCCTACCCAAAAAACTGATTAACTATAAAATATTTAAAATAAAACATTATTATTAACCAATACATTTCTCGTTTCATTCAAAATCTAAAAAAGATCAAAATTTCAAAATAATTCATCACTCCTAAAATTTGTTTCTAACTACACTAAGATCTTTGGCCCACCATGAATATATATATTTATTTTTTTTGATACAGCCTTCGAAAAAAAAAGTTTATTAGAAATATTGGTAAGTCTAGCTGACAACTTTAATAGTTGATGAATTATTGTATGTATATTATATTATTAATTTCCATTAGTATGGTTAGTAATAGAAACAAAGATATCTTGGGGCTTGAAATCATGTAAACTTACATATACCCGTAGCATGTCAAGAGGATGCTACAGTGTAGGTATAGCTATACAACATTGCTAACAGCCTAACCGCAATATTATTTATTTAGACGGGCTGCGCCCATTAACAGAAATAGTGTTCCATGTTTTGTTGTGTGTATAGTTTGAACTAAAATACAGAAATAATATATATATATTATATAAAATTCATTAAATTACTACTAGTACATACTATTATTTTAAACATTGCAATATTTATATTCAAAAACATTATATAGATGTATATTAAAAGAATCAATATTAATGTTTATGAATAAATCAATATTATTAAAATTAACTAGGTACTTGAGTATTAATAGGAGCATTTTTACTGTAATTAGATTGACGGAAAGGCACATAAAATGTATTTAATTGTCTAGTTCAATAAATAGGAACTAAGAAATTTAGATAATATTATTTAATAATTTATAAATAAAGCAAAGATGAAACGTAATTCTTCTTATTTCCAATGTTTCCAAATTCATAAACGATAATAGTGGTAAAAATGATAAATGTGGTTAACGATGGAGCTCGCACTTAAAATAGATCATCTGTAAGAAACGGTTTTGAATTGCTTCAATAGATTGAGTCGGACCGGAAGTGTATAGAGAGCAAATTATTGAGTTGTAGACTAGTCAAATACCGATCGAACAAATGAACAATATAAAGATTTAAGAGCGTATGGATTATTAAAATTCATACAGCTTCTGTTAATAAAACCTAACGTAGAAGAAGCTTTGTTAAGCATATAAGCGTATAATGCTCATTAAATAGAAGAAATGAATTAGGTACCTAACAATTTGGGTTAAATTTTAATTGAATTATTAATATGTAATATTATAAAAATGTAGCTAATAGTAAGTATTACACCTAGGTACGGATACATGTTGTATAATAAAAAAAACAATATTGATGTAATCAAAAACGGATTTTAAATAATACAATTTTACAGTATTTACACGGATTTTAGTAAAGCCTTTGACAAAGTAAATCATGAATTGCTTTTATAAAAGTTTTGGGCTACACGGTAATTTTCTAAATTGGACAATTTCCTATCTAACAGATAGAAGTCGGTTAGTTAAATTGTCAAGTTCGTTATCCGAACTTTTTTTGAGTAAAATCTGGTGTTCTCCAGGGCTCGTATTTGGGGCCCTTATTGTTTAATCTGTATATTAACGACTTGCCGTCTGTTTTTAATTCTTCAATTAATGTTCGCAGATGGTACTAAATTGTATTCAATTATTAGAAATTAATCTCCAATCAAATTTAGATAAGCTTAGAGTATGGTGTTATGATGATTTTTTTTATCAATAAACATTAACTCGTTCGCTGCGACTGTCGGCTATAACCGACAAACCGATTTTTTCACGGTGCATCTGTCGGCTATAGACGACGCGTAGGTATGTATTTAAACGGTGCGTCTGTCGGATATGGTGGTGACAACTTTTTTGGTTGGGTTTTTTTTTCTTATCAAACAATAGGTACGTCGTTTTTTAGCGCCGCTCCTAGCGAAATATAAATAAATATTGTGACGCATCGAACGTGTCTGGTGTCACCATCAATTTTTTGTCGCAGCAAATGTGTTAATAAATGTAACGTTATTTCTTTCACTAAAATAAAAAAAATATTATAAATTTTAACAATACAATTAACGATATTATTAATCGAGTTGAATTAATTAGAGATTTAGGTAGGTATTCACTTTTCCAGTAATTTGCATTCAAAAGGTTAGGCTTCGTGTTAAGAAATACTAGGGAATTTAAAAACGTTAATACTCTCAAAATGCTCTATGGATTCCTTGTTAGATTTAATATAGAGTTTGGTTCATTGATCTGGGGACAAAATGCAACAGATAATCATATGGATAACGTCCAATATAAATTTCTAAAGTCGATTGCTTTTCATTTAAATTTACCTATTTCTAGAGACTCATTTTCTTTAGTTGCAAATATTAATATTCAGCCATGTGCAGTTAGACGTAAGTTGTCAGATGTCTTATTTATATTTGATCTTTTAAATAATATTATTGAATGTTCCAATCTGTGTATGATTGGTATTTGCACACATAATTATTCAATTTAAATTAATTTTTGTACTTTTCTTTATGAAAAAAAATAATATATATGCATTGATTCATTTTTCCCGAGAACACTTTCATTATGTAATAAAATTTGTAATGATGTTGATTTTTTTCATGTCTCGTGAATTTTTTAGAATGATACCTAGTTTATCTATATTTTTAAATTTAATTTTTATTATATTTCACATTACTTATACTATTGGTACTATATATATTGGCCGTGTATTATTTGTATTTAAAACGTACCAATATTATTTTTTGCCTGTCATGATGATTATACTGTAATTTATTGTAAAAGGCTTATGATAAAAATAAAATATGAATAGGTACTGTCAATAATTTAAATCCACTTGATTTTTGATAATTATAAGTTACAAAGAATTTTTTTTTTTATTTTCGTAAAATATTAAAGTACCTAATTATTTTATACATAATATTTTTTACTATATTATATTATACGTTATTGGTTGGGGAAGTTTATAAGCGAACATTGAGGCAAATATTTGAAAACATTGATTTATCATGACATTGCTATATGCCATACATGTTTATATATGTACCTACAAATATAATACTTTTTAGGTAGCTAGCCCTACCCCCTTTTCGATTTCAACTAATTGATATTTTGAACGAAGTGTGTAGTACGAAAATTTGGGCATTTTGAGGTACCTATATATAGTATAGTATATAGCAGCTCCTGAAATATTCTGATTTTCATACTACACATTTAATCCATTTTTTTCCAATCTATACTATTTTTCTCATCAACATTATAATATGCATAAATGTAGAATTGGCTATTTTGATTAACACACTTGCTAATTTCGTAGGTACTATATACATTGCACTTTTAGTACCTACTGGTTACTATACATAATTTTAGGGGTTGTTATACAATCGTTAACTTTTATTTAACGTTAAATTTTATTTACCACGTAGGTACTATATGGTAAATAAAAATAAATGCTCAAGATTTATAAAGTCAGAAAATATTAGGCAAGTATTCGGCTGTACAACGTAGGTACTATTCTAATTTATTAAAACATCAAAAATGGATTCCTACAATACCCTAGAAAATAATCTAAAATATTTTTACAGAACTAAAATCGAATTATTTCAAGTATGTGTAATTTTGTTGTTCTTTGAAGTCTAGATCTCCCCGCAAAAAATATGCAAATTCCAACTTTCTTAAATAATAACATTATGTAAAATATGTATATAATAATACGAAATAACAATTTTGAAAGGACGCCACGCCCGAATTTTCTGTCTCCGTCTATCTAATTGGCAATAAATATAGCAAAATTTTACAACGCAGAATTGAAATGATGGAGTTTTGGTTAACTTTAGAGTTTAAACACCTATTATAAAATTTAATGAGAAGAATAATTTTGAGTGAACCTCGTTGGGCTTTTTGTAAAATATTGTCTAAAAAAAAGTTACGGTGTTTTTAGTTTTTGATATTTTTAAATAGCTTTAACTTATTTATTAGACGATATTTTATAAAAACCTAACGGGGTTCACTTTAAATTATTCTTCTTGTTAAATTTTGTAATAGGCGTTTATACCCTAAATTTAACCTAAACACCAAAATTTAAATTCTGCATAGTGTGATTTTGTTATATTATCTGTTAGATAGACAGACAATAAATGCGGGTATGGCGTCCTCTTTGGGGGACGTAACACCTGCCATTTCTATGGAGTTCTGTATAGGAAATTTTTAGGAAATATGAAAAATAAAAATCTAACAATTTAGAAATATTTAATAAATATCACTTTTTATTGTTGTGTAATTATGAAATTTCCGACTTCAAGACCAATAAGCGTGACAAAATTGTATAACTTTGGAAAATCGGATTTACAATCTGTAAACAGATTTTAATGTGTCGACCTGTCTTCTAGGGATCGATCGAGCCATTTTTCTTTATTATTACAGATTAAAATGTAATTAATGTTTAAAAATACGATTTTTAATAATAAATAACGACAAAAAAAAAAAAATAATTAAACGCTTCGATCGATCTTTAGAAGACAAATTGATGAATTAAAAACAGTTTACAGAATTGAAATCTGACTTTTCAAAGTCCTATAGTTTTGCCACGCTTTTAGGTCGATTTTCCGTTGGTGTTGTGGCCTCTTATAAAGACCATAATACACAAAAATCGTATTTTTTTTATTACGTATTATTATTAGTATAAAAAAAATGTAAAAGAAAATTGTTTACGGAGATTCGTTTTTGAGTTAGATACAATGTTTTAAAAATCACTCGTGATGTCATAAGATCTTATATGACGACGCCTATGTTTTTACACAAGAATCATCGACGTGATTTATATGTTATCTATCTATATTTTCTGTTATATTCTACTAAAATGAAAAATGAATACAATTTTCATAAGTCCGTGTGTTTTGCTAAATGTTGGTGTAAGTTTTATCGTATAAAGATAAATATAATAAATACAAATAAATATTAAATTATATAAAAATAAATGCTCTAAGATCATACATGGCGGTTGCAGTTATAAATGCTATAATTTGGGATTATAATAACTTGTAACATTATTATATTATCATAGCCTATGGATCTTTTATACTAATAAAGTAATAATGTAATATCAATAATTGTTTTTTAAATTTAAGTGGAGGCAACATACTCGTTTTTTAAGGGGTTATGCATAGGCAAATTTTAAGACATTTTTAGAAATATAAACTAAAAATAAAATTATTTAAAAATATTTAAATACAATTTAAGTAATTTCTCGTGGCTCTATCACTTTTTATTTTGTGAAATCGGGATATTTATTAAAGATCATATTTACGCAAAAGTGTTAAAATGGGGTTTTTTAAAAGTAATTTTAGAGTAAAACATTTATTATGAAATCGATGAAGAACAACATTTTGGAGTAAATCTCATTTGGGATTTTTAAAGTAATAAATTAAAAATTCCAAATGAGGTTCACACCAAAGTTTAAACGAAAAACAAATTATAGATAATAAAATTATCTAGCGCTTTACGAAGCTTTTTCGCTAAATTTTTTAAGAGATATTTAAAAAAATTGAAATTTCGAGTTTTTAACAATTCATAAGTCAATGGTTGTAGTAATTATTATAAAATGACAAAATTAATATCTATAGTAATAAATAATTATATTCGTAGATAAGTACTCCATCCGTTTTACAGATAAAAAGGGGTATCTTGGGAAGTTATACACACTAACAATTACTTATACACATTATTATTACTCATTACGTTATTACTCATACACTCGCTAATATGCTAGCGTATTTTAAACTGTCTATACAAAACTCCTTAGAAACTGACAGCTTTCAACCAAATTTGGTGTTATTATAATATGTAGGTACATATATACAAAAATGATTCTACACAGGGCCGTCCCAAAGCCATATTTATGGGTGGGGGAGGGAATGTAAAAAAATAATATAATTATACTCTTCTGTAAGTTAAAAAAAGGTCATCAACTTTTTTTCAATTTTGCCAACTAAAAATTGAATAATGTATTGTTTGCAGATTACAATTCGGAAAAATACTTCATTGCTGCAAAATTTTCCGACGAAATTCCAAAATACTTCATTCAAAACGTGTAAATAAGCAAAAAAATAAATAATAAATAAAAATTATGTTCATACGATATGTTTTCAAAAATATTCAAGGTACAACTTTTGATTTGATTAAAAAAAAAATATGTATATAGGTACCTAATAATATAAGGTTTTTCGCATATTTTGTCTAACTATGTATTCAGACGTTTTCATTATCTTGTTATTTTAGTTTCTCATGAACATTCGACGACCGAAAATAATAATAGGTAGGTATTTTATTTCACAGGTTTTGTAATAACTAAAGGTAAACGCTTTAAATTACCTACCTATTCAATTTACAAAATAAGATAAAAATTATATTTCTTATACCTAAATCTGAGTTTAAATTTATCAATGTCTCTGTGGGAATCTCTGTATTTTGTCAATATGTAATATATTATATCATATTATATTATGATAGTGATGAAAATTACATAAAATTTTCTTTTATGCAAATATAGCAGTCAAATTTCGTAAATTTTTGGTGCATATTATAATTTTATTTTATATTGATTATTTATTTTTTCAGTCAAATTTAGTGTAAGTACAATGTTTATTGACACGGTGATATACCAACTTTGGAAGGGGGGGGGAATCCCTCTGCCAGTGAAAACACATACATAGATTATATACGTTATCGTAAGTTATTGAAAACTTAACGGATCCATTGTAGACTCATTTATTAATTTATTATATTATTTCACGTTTTAAGACACTTCAAAAAACCTTTATCTCACTCCGGAAATTCTGCTGTAGTCGACCTGCCCATGCACACATAAACAGCAAAATAAAACCAAATGTTCTTGCCTGAAACTAATCTAGATTAAAAACTAGATTAAACTGATTCAAATAACGATTTAATATTGTTTTAGGCAAAATATCGGAAAATATAATATGTATTTTTAAACTTTTTTTTTCAAACCAAAAATGTTATATAAGTAGAACCTATATTTTATTTTTTGAAAATGTTTTAAGAAAGTTTTTGTTTATTTTTTTCCGTCTATTTATATACAAACATATATCGTGTATATATATATATATATACGCACGTGTACTCAAAAACCCCGTTTTCAGAAAAGTCGTTAAACGAGCAAGGGGAAGGGAGCTTTTACGTTTACCCTCGCCCAGCGCACGTTATTTGCACTTCCGATTTCTCGGCTGAGCGTTTTTATTGTTTGACTGCCGTTTGGATGCTGCCGACGAGGATTTACAACTCGACCACCCCAACGCACACAAGACCGCGCTCTGTCATTAGCAAGGGCGGCGGCGACGGCAGTTTTGTACGATGAAAAACTCGCGATATAATTGTTACGAGTCGAGAAAACCACGGCATTGTGTTCTTTCTTCTAAGTCCAAGTAGTAATTTTTTTTTTCGTTTTTCTTTTTATTATTATTTACACCCGTCATTAGCGGAGTCCGTTTTTTCTCCCTCCATTGTCCCGCCGCGTATCCCTCTAATATATATATTATGCATATACTTCGTGCACAGACGTCGCCGATGGTGTATTTTTTTCGATTGATTTCCTATCCCAACGACCGCAACGTACATTCGTGTAGTTCTGAACCCTATAGCGGCCTCCTCTTTACCGCGCAGTCACTCGCAGCACGGTTCGAAGGACCAATATAAACGATGTACAATATAGATTTTACGCGTAATATAATATTGTGCCTCCCTCCCCAAACAGGGAAAAGTTTAATAGATTATCCGCGGAAAACCGTTATAATATATAGCCACGTATACCTATACATATACATCATCTAGACACTAAAAAAAAAATAAAGACATTTTTTTTTAAACACGTCAAATGCAGGAATAGGACATCATTGTCAAGGGAAAAAGAACATCGTCTTTGGGCTAAGCGGGTATCTATGTGTGTATATATATATATATATACACGAGTCGAGCTTAACGTTTCCCACTCTCGTTGTGACTAGGACAATGTAACTGGAAAATCCATTCTCTCCGCCAATGGGTTTTTTCATCTCTTTTCGCATATACACAATACATATACACATAATATAAGTATATATATATATATATTAATATATTGTTCGGGTCCAAATGAGTTTTTCTTTGAAATGTGTATCGCAATTTTCTATCATTCCGTCGGCGCGAGACAGAGATGTTGCACCGTACCCGGCCCGTCAATCCTCCGTCCGTCCGTTCATTTATCAAACGGCTCGTATGTATAATATCTACCTATACGTTGTTCCGTCCTCTTTTTGAAAATAAATAAAATATAAATGATTGTGAATTCGAACGATTCGTACAGGTATATAAAGTTAATTTAACTTATTTTCGGATCAGATTATTCATTGATTCCAATCAGGATCTCGGAAATTCCGTAAGTCACAATTATAGCGAAGGAAATTCGATTTCACTTGAGTGTTTTTCTTCAGAGTACTTGTTAGATACCTATATAGAATTTCTTAATACAATCCTTTATTCGTGTAAATTAAAAAAAAAAAAAAAAAAACTAAAATATGTTCGGAAATACTTCGTGGTAAGCCTCCAAGGATTTATCTCTCGAAATATTCCCCCCTACCCCATAAAGCTTTTATAGGTAAGCCGAAAAACGAAGGAAGAAAACGTTTGAAATCCGATTTCCGTCTCGTGCAGATTTTCTTTATTTCGTTATTAACTATTTTCAAGTGTTAAGTACGACTTCGCTGTTTTAATTTTATCGTAAATCTGCTGACTATATACTTTTCATTCGACCGACAGTAATTTTTATGTGTTTTTAAAGTATCAATTTTGTACAATTATGTACAAAATGTTTGTATAGGTACAATCAAATATAATTAAAGTTAATTATTTTTCCTATAGCTTGCAGCCATAATTGTTGCTTTTATACGTTAGTTTGAAACTATAGTTTTAATTTAATTTAATTCTATTAACGAATATTACTTATATATACATTACATTCGATCATTTTTTTCTTCAACCACATGTTTAATTATATTAATAATATATGTATAATGCATATACTTTTTTATAAATCCTTCAAGATTTTTCAAAGTATATACCTATGTATTAAATCAATAATTAAAAGTAAGGCTTAAATTGAATATAGATTATAATAGAAAAATAATACTCGTATATAGCTATACAGAGTAGGTTTAAATGAAAATAGTGCACTAAGCAAAATACGATTTTGCCGCTCCTAAAATAAAATAAATCCATAACATTTTTCTAGAATTTGCGTACACCCGTCACCCTATCGTATAAATTTTCTCCTAGAATCATCTTGAACTTTCTTAAGAATGTAAATAATTATGAAAAAAAGGTCTGACTGTTGGACAAATCTCTCCAAATAACACAAAATATGCCTACCCTACGAATGTGCTGTTCTAGGCTGGTGCCCAGCTCACCTACCTATATCTTCAGCCGACCCTGTAGCTAAATTATTAATAATAATAATAATAATTATTATTATTATTATTTTAATAATAAATATGGTTATAGGTATCATATTATTATTTTCAAGACTTGGATTTTTTCTATAAATCCTATACGATGTTAACTAAGGCTACAAATTCGTTTTGTATATCAAATATATAATTATAAACAAATTTTGGTAATTTTGGTTTTAAGAGGATGCTATAGGTACTAATTTTTGTAGCGAAATAGTACCTACTTTTGTTATTCAAATGTTACTAAGTCTACAATAAACTTTGAGACATAAATTATATACTGTTTAAAAAATGAAAACTTTTTCGATGTCTTGTTGGAATTTGATTTTCAAAATAATGTTTTATTTTTATATTTTTTACAATTGAATATTCATCGAATACAACATTTTCTTTGATCTATTTTTAATTTGTTATTACTATTTTTAAAAATACACTTCCAACAAAAACCAGTAGTTTACCTACTCATCCATCGTTCAAAAAGTGGTAAAATTTTGTTTTTTTAAAGTTACACAGCATCTGAATTGCGTAATAATGTTTTAAATATTGTATTTACACAATAATAAAAAATAATATTAAAATGGTTTATTTTTATATTACTTTTAAAATAAATTTACCTATATGGTTTTAATTTGTTTGATTTCAATTTTTCTTTTTTCTATTTTTCTTTTTAATTTTAAGTCTTATTTTCATGCCTTTTAAAATCTTATTTCTTTTTCGTTGCATATTTTGAAATTTTGATCATTTTCTATCTTTATCGTTTAAATCAAATATTAAATGAATATTTTTAATAATTTTTATAATATATATTTATTTATTTTCTTTAGATTTTGTCATTCTGTAGACCATTTTACAATGATGGGTTTTTTATTATTTTCTTGAGTAATTTTCAAAAGTGTGATAAAACTACTTTTTATAAGGGAAATATCAAGAAAAGTTTTTATAAATTAGAAAATAATAAGTAAACTAGTCATGGTTACTGACTATAGGTGATATATAATATTTATAACTTACCAAAGAAGACCGAAAATGATTATAAATTGGACTATTAAAATGATAGAAACTTGAAATGTACACCAAATATTTATTATAAAACTATGTGTTTAATTGAAAAAATTTAATATATCCACTACCCGACAAGTACTTCCACCCCCTAGTTAATGACCGACTTTTTTAAAATATAATATACAAATTGAAAACATTGATTAAATTATACATACTAATATTCATTAAAATGCATTAATATGTTTTAGTTTTTAAAAATGTCCTTTTATTTAATGCATTTTTAAGGGGTTTTAATGTATTAAATTCATATTCACATTCCTATTCATTTTTTTTTTTCAATATTTTAATATTTATGTTATATACATTATATATTATAGTCTATTGTATGTATTTTTTATTACGTTAAAGAACATTTTTGTTTCGGTAAAAATATCATGCAGTACTGATATTAAAAATAAATGACAAAATGTTTAAATATTTTTTCTAAATAATGTATTTTTTGTTTATTTCCTATAAGTACCTACCTGTAATTATATGAAGTATTTCAAAATTAATAAATATTATATATAATAATCTAATAATTTGAAAAAAATCCTTAGTTTTTAAGTAGGTACCTTATGTACTTGAACAGTTTTTGTATGACTTTAATCAAAAAATTGTGTATATTAATTAACGTTAATACCTTATGAAAATTTTAACGTTATCAAATATTAAGTATTTAGCATTAGCATTTAGTTCATGGCTTATATAAATTTAAACATCATCAGCTAGGTTTTCAGTGTTTAACGTTATGACAATAATAGTTATGATTTGTTTGATGATATTATTTATGTGTATTTAATATATAATATTTTTTGTTTAACTTTTATACTGTTTCTGTTAAATTTTTCGTTAACTATTTCGGTGGTTTTTCATTCATAATTTTTTTTAACAAGTTTAATGTTATATAATCATTATATGAAAACATTTTGTGATTCAGATTTTTAGGTTGATTTTTTCCATACCTACCTAGTATTTAAATCATAAATGTACATTTTAGGAAAATATCAGTACGTTTTTTAGATTGATGACCACTATCATCACACGATAGGTATAATGATAGTTTGCGATAAATGTAATATATCTTAATATCCTACGTTTTTAATAGTTAATTATACTATAATAGGTATAGTATATTATACACGTGCAAAAGTTTTTCCAATTCCCAAGAATGTCAATATGAATCAAGACATAGGGAAACTGGGAGAATTCTAAATGTCTAAAGAATTCTAAAGGTCTTAGGTCGATTTTTCGTTGGTGTTGCGGCCCTTAAAATTAAAAATATATAGGTACTTAGTTAGATAAAGACCACTATAATATAATGCGTATAAAGTGTTTCTGATTTATTAAATATATCATTAGATAACGCTATAACCTAAAGTGATCTGTGTTGAATGCTGGGTAGGGGGTGGGGAGGGTATATATAATCCTTAAAATGAGATTACGTACGATAGTGTATATTATTAAACACTGTATTTACTATAAGCGCTTAATTTGCATATGGAATTTATTTACTTCGTAAGTATGTGGTTCAGGTGTGGCTGCTAGTGAAGAGAATCACTTCGGGCCGTCTTTCTCCCTTCCACCCCTTTTCTCTCTCATGTTCGCTTTCTCTTGTATTCTCTGAAAATGGCCGTTTACACTAATGGTACAAAATAAAAAGTTTTTCTTGTAATGTATTTTAACTCCAAAATAATCGTTTCAATATGAAAAATCGCTTTTATAAAAACAGTAATATATTGTAATAATATATAATATCTTTCATAGTTTCGGAAGTTTTTTCTCGTAAAATAACCATTTTTTTAATCAAAATATTATTGGTAGATAAGCTTTTAATATTTATATATATATATATATATATATATAAAATATATATAATATATAATATATATATAAAATATCAATATTTGTTCGGTACGATGATAAAGTTATTGAACGTTTTTGTCCATTTTTTTTTTTTTTACTAACGCGATTATAACCGAAAAATTCAATTATAGTGTCACGCACCGAACACACACAATACAACACGGCACTGATGTATAATAATAACAATAGATTTTCAATTGAACGTCCAACAGCTATATAATATATATACGTACAATAGGTTTTCCCGACAATGGCACAACTAAAATGAAGACATTATTATTTTTTTTTTTTTAAATCGCCTGTCCAACTTTCTGAATATTGTTTCCTAAAAACATACGAATACACACATAAATAATAATTGTTTCACGTCAAATTAAAAATGATCGACATTGGATCAATAAATGTTCAAAGTCTAAAAACATTTGGAAATCTGTCGACACAACTGAAAATAAAATGTTATTCTAAAAATTGTAAAATAGGTATGTACTTTAGTCCAATATTTCTTCACCTAGGTACATATTATAGGCTATATGTCGTTATGATTTTATGTTATTGGATTGCTAACAATATTTTTTAGTAAAATATCCAATTATATAGGAGGGCTAAAGGAGTGTCTAAGATTCTTAAGCTCCCAAACATTAACCATTTTGTAAGTGCCGTTTTTACAATGTTCAACTTAAATACGTATATTTACTTGTCAGTTAATCTATTGTAGGTAGAATTTAATTTAGTGAGGTCATTATCACAATATTCAACCGTTTATTATTTCGTTAAATGTATATAGGCAGATAATATGTAGAGAATGAATACTTATGACATCTCTGTAATAATACTCGTATGAGCATGATGTAGAGAAGATAATGTGCTACCACTTGTAAATGTTTCTGGTTTTAATTTTTAACGTATTTTGGCAGTTAAAAATTGTCGTACAGGCGGGCGTCCACGGACCATTTTTAATTTGGAAATATTACCGTATTATAGTTTTTATGTACTTATTAAAATTTTCGTTTTATATTTCTAGCGGAGTTCATGTGTTAGGTATAGGCAAATATGAATTTCTGAATAATAATCTTCGTAATTATAATTCCCAAAAATTAGTTGGTTGGTTAGAATCCCTAAATTTTTTAAGCGGTTGTAGCTCAATTTTGGGTTTAGAACCATAGTTTAGGTATTAAAATGAATTAATAGATAATAAATAAAACGGTAATAAATATTACGGTTAAAAAATTTAAAATTGTATAATGTCATCATATTAAATTATATTATTTTAGTATATTAAATCCATTATCTCAATAAATATTACATTTTAGTCAGATACACACTTTGTAAAATTACAATAACTTAGAAATCGCACTCTATAGTAGCTAACAAATATAATAAAATAAATAATAGGTGTATAATAATATAATAATATTGGCCAATTACAATCGATTGAATTTTGCGGCGTTCCCAATATCGACTGTGTAAGTCATTATTGAAGTTCAACACTGATAGGTTGGCAAACCGTTGTAAACATTGTATACTATAGATTGATAATTTTACTGCACTGGATAAGATAACGGCCATTACAAAGTTTCTTGACTATTCTATTATAATTTTAAAATATTTATTCTTTTAATTTTTGTTTTTGTTCATTTTTATTTATTCAAAATGCCGAGTTGTTTAGTGTGTTGTCGGACCAGAAATAATAGTTTAAAATATTAAAATATTTCTTTTTATATGTATATAAGTATTATTTAAACAATAATATCATTGTTAATTAAAAAATATTTACATTAATATATAAATATAAATAAATAAAAATATTTACATTTGCATTTTATTTCTAGATTTTTTTAAAATTATTATTCAACACTATGATATATAGGTACTATTTAAATTAATTTTACAAAAAATACCTAGGTCGATTCCAATTAATCAAGAAAGAGAGAGAGAGAGAGATCGAAGGAGAAGAAGAACCTAGGTATTAAGGTTAAAAATTATAAACTGCAAAACATAGTGAAATTGTAAATTCTTCGTATTGAATAGTTTTTTTTTTACTATAAATATACGTACATTTTTTTATTATTAGACTCCAAATTTAGGTACCCACATAGTGTACTTTAGTTACATACATTTATCACATTAATTATAAAATTATTTATTATTTTATTAATATAGAACCATAGACGATATACTGTATACACATATAGTATAATAATTATAGTAGGTCTTTTCACAGAATATGAAATTATTTAAAACTCAAGTTATTATATATTATTATTGTATATTATATCATAAATTTGTATACAATATTTTTAATCTTTAAAATTGGTAATACTTCCCAAGATGCAGTATAAAGACTTCAAATTTGTATGCTAATGCTGTCTCTATTTTACTCTATGGTATAGATGTATAGTTATGTATAGTATACGTATTACGTATGTATATTGTGTGTATACAGTGTATGATTACATACATATATACGTATAGAAGAAAGTTTTTCTTCTTCCTTAAAGAAACTACTGGAAAAATTAAAAAATGCTAATGAATAGGGAGGGTACCATCTAGAGCGAATTTTCTATGGATATCGTTCCAACGCCAAAGCCCTTCCTATAGGCTTCTTCTGGTCAAAAATTTGCTTACAAAAAAAAAAAAAAAAATAATAATAATAATAATAATAATAAATGAATAAATAAACATCAATGTAAAATCAATAGCTTCCTGGCTAATCTCAGAATCTAAAATATAAAAATACGATATAACTAATAATATTTTTATATGCATATGTAAAATAGCTATTATATACGTAAAATAGCCTTATCGTTTTGGAATCGATTATTATTATTTCTACACTGAAACGTAATTGAAAATGTATGAAATATCTCATCTAGACGTGAGTCCGCGATTGATTAAAAAAATGCATAATTTATGTACCTGACTGTGTCTAAATATTTAAGCATTCTATAAACGTAATTGAAATAATCGTACTGCAGACGTGGCAATGATATATTACGCACGTATTAATATAAGAAGGTACTTTTGAATTACTTTATACATTTATAACTCTCTGAAAAATAACAAAAAACTTTAAAAAAAACAAAACAAATTTTCCTCCAGTATAATATTTTTGTTTTACTTTTTCACGTGTTAGTTTTATTTGATCGTACATCGTGTCGTGTCGTATCAAATCAAGGAAATGTATACTCCATTTTTCTTTACGGACTTGTATTTTATAAACTAATACATAAATGAAATAAAATATCGCAACATTTTGAGGTTACACCTAATACCTAGATATTTTTTTTACAAACCTTCTAGAAATTTTTATTTTGAGTCGTGACCAAAGTTGATTTTTATTAGAGTTTTGTTTGAATACTTGTTCCAATAATTAATGAACATAATAAACAATATTAGTTACTTATACGTACTGCACCACCTATACCCAGGGTGAGCATTAACTATACCTATACTTAGTGAATAAGTTAACTTTTTAACTTAACTAGTTAATTTGGTTACTTATCAAAATATCTAGCTAATAAATTCGCAGTAATTAAGTTATTAAGTAATTAAATTTTTATTCGTTTAAAGTAAAGTTTAAAAAAAATGGGTCAGTAGGAGGTGGAAGCAATTTGGTCGTTGGGTAGGATACTGGTGGTGTATATATTGAATTTGAAAGCAATGATAAATCATTTATTCGAAAAAAAAAAACGATTCTGATCATAGGTGTGAATTAGTGATATATCTACATAAATATTACAGATAAAAATTTGAAAATTTTATATCATCATTTATAGTATTTTAGTATTAAGTTATGTCATTATATACTGATATACTGTATAATTATGTATACAGACATACAGTATATGTAAGTCATACACCGTTTAGTAGGTAATATGTAGGTATAGTTATGTACACCGTATAGAAGGAAGTTTTCTTCTTCTCCAAGGAAACTACTGGAAAAATCGAAAAATTCTATGTATAGGGCAGTACCATCTAGAGCCGATTTCTTATCGATATCATACCAAAGCCAAAGCTCTTCCTATCGGTTCCTTCTGGTCGAAAATTTGCTTACAGAAAAATAAAAAAAATAAACATAATTTTTAAATCAATAGCTTTCTCGTGACGCTCAGAATCTAAAAGGAAAACTTATTATATAATACATTATTATATAAAAAAATAGTGAAAACTTAAAATTATACAGACATAAATTTCATCATTATGTTTATACTAGGCTATAATTAGCTGAATAATTAAAAGGACGCTAAGCCTTCGAAAATCGGAAAAAATAAATATTGTTTTATACATCATGAATTATAAAAAACTAATGATATCTTTAAAAGTATTTAATATATTTTTTGGTTTGCATTTGTTATAATATAATCTAAAATTGAATTTTTTTTACAAGCCATTATAATAATGTAAAATGTAGACTTATTTAACGATTGTCGATCAACGTTATTAACTATCTATATATTATTATAATATGAAACAAGCATACGAAAATGGCTTCGGCAAAACACGAATACAGTTCTCCTCTTAGATTAAGTACTAATGTAATATTAACAAAATATGACTTACGGACTACGATCAGGACTATCCCGAAGGAGGGGGGCGATATAAATTCGGTCTAGTTGGGGGGTGTTCAAGTATTATGTCAGCACATTTTTGGCCTGTTTAGACCCTCCCTCCTCATTGTCAGCAAATGTCAGACTCCTTACTTTATTACGTCAGCATATGTCCGACAATCTCCCTCTATTTAATAATAAAAAACATTTTTTCCCGAATTTTATACGAATTAATTAAAAATATATGAACAATTTTGTTACATATTTTGAAATTTTTGATTCTGAGCGAAGCGAGGAATGAATTGGTTATGCGATTATATGTTTTTTATTTATTTATTTCTGTACCCAAAAATTCTATGAGAAGTGCTCTGATCATTACATGTAGTACTATTTTCTGATAGAAAATTACATCTAGTTGGTACTTTAAAGAGATCATTTTTCGATTTTTTAATTTTTTCGATAAAAATCGGTAAACACGCTTTTGGTAAAATTCTTCATTACAGAGAATATTGGTACTAGTGGAATGCAATTTTCACCACACGCGTATATACGTAAAATATTGATATACCATTTTTTGAAAATTTTAAAATCGGTAGGTAAAATATTTTTTAATAGACATTATATTTTTTCCCAACATATGTATTATTTTGATATGAAATGTGTTTGAATTTCGGGGTAATAATATAGATCTTTAAATTTTAAATTTTTATCAAAAATGTATGTAAGTACTTCATGAATTAAAAAAAAATCGTTGACAATTTTCACCTATTTTTGGGCTATTAATAGCGATTTTCAATTTTGAGTCATTTAATTCATAATAGGTATAACTTTTCTACTTTACAGGAGAATTTGATTTTTTTTTTGTGATAAATATGTATTTTTTAATTCTTTTGATTTTCAAAAAAATAATAGTGAAGTCAGAGTTTGGTGATAATTTTTCGATTTTTTAAAAAATTTTTTCGATAAATGCGTAAGAAAAAACTATCAAAAAATTAGCATAAAAATCGAAAACACGATTCTGGTAAAATTCTTAGTAACTCCGAAAATATTGATGCTAGAGGCATAAAATTTTCACTACAAACGTATGAGTATATACGTAAAATATTATAAACAAAGACATTTTTACTCATTTTTAGGCTATTCATAGCAATATAAAAATTTGAGACACATTTAATTTATAATAGGCTTAATTTTAGTTTTTAAGACCTGAAAATGTAATACAGTGTTAAAAGTACGCCATTCTAGCTATATGCAAACAATTTTAAAAATCGGTACGTACAATATTTATTAATAGCTATTAAAATTTTTTTTTTAATACCCATTTAATTTTTTCGATATTTCGGTGTGAAATTTGTTCGAATTTTGGGGAAATAATGAATGTAGAAACTTGAAATTTTCACCAAAAACTTATGTACTTAGATATATTATGAAGGAAAATTTTTTTTTAATTTTTACTCATTTTTTGGCTATTTATAGTAATTTTCAATTTTGAGACATTTAATTCATAATAACTATAACTTTTTTACTTTACAGGAGAATTCGATTTCTTTTATAATTTTATATTTTTAAATATGTATTTTTTGATCAAAAAAATAATAGTGAAGTCAGATTTTTGGTTTTAAAGTTATATAAAATTGAAATTTAACGATTTTATTATATTTTATCATATCATAGTGGTATATTTTTTTATGTTTTACAACAGTGGTCTACGTAGTCTAGCAGGAGCTGACGATGTTGTTATGCACGGGGTTTTCGATTCGAATCGAATCTATTTGCATTCAAATAACTTTATGCACTTTTTTCAACTTTTTTTGTTCATTATATTATATAATATTATCATATATATATATATATATGTATGTGTGTGTATTATTAATATAATCTGCAGTAACTGTCAAATATATCCACCAAGGCTTCGCTCAGAATCGTTTTTTTTTTAGAAAGAAATGATTTATCATTGCTTTCAAATTCAAAAAAATATATTCATCACTAGTATCCTACCCAACGAGCGAAGTACTTCTATCCCCTTACTGACTGGCTTTTTTTTTTTTTACATATTTTGATAGTTTTGTTACTGTTGATGTCAGCATGGTTCTAATCCTCCCCATCTCCCTTGTCAGAAAATGATAGCACACGATAGACCCCCTCCTCTCCTTAGGCCTCCTCATAAAGGTCATTTTTGATTTTTCTAGCAGTTTACTTGCGTAAAGCAAATTCACTGAAAATGACTAAAAATTGTTATTATATTCTGAAAATAATTTAGCCACAAATTTTAAATTAACACCAAATATTAAATATAGAACAATATTAACGTGATAAAAATGTCAAAACTTTTAACCACATTCCAAATAATTATAAAAAAAAAATTGATACTTTAATATTTATATATGCATAAGTACCCTTTTTCTGGTAGAGAGATTTGAGTAGGAGTTTTTGGGTACAGATTTTTCTTCTTGGTACCTTATAGAGATAATTTTTTGGTTAGTAGTTTGCATAAGCGTAAAGGAAAACTGCAAATTATACTGCAAAATTTTTTTAAATCGGAAAACAATATTATTCCGAACTTTGATCAGAATCTTTTCATGCTTTTAAATTAAAATAATAATAAAGACTGATGGCTAAATAGCTTGTATATTATTGCTTGAATAATTGTACCATTAAAGAAGTATAGTAGGTATTTAAATGAAAGTATATAATTTGTTATTTGGGGATGGATTGATATTTTTTTCTCATAAAAAGGAGCCCCTATAATAATCCTGGATATGCCACTGAGCTGTTGGTGTAGACCAAAAGGTAGTTTTTAAAATATATTTTTAACAAGTATCGTGATTACGTAATAATAAAAAATATCTTATATAAAATTATTTTAAAATGTATTTAAACATTTTAAGATAATTACACTTTTCATTTTACTTAAAATATCCTTGAAATTTCCTAAGTTGAATCTTTTAAAAATCGGACACGCTTCGTGTCTAATAACTGCGGGACATCAGCAACGGAATGAAACGCATACATTTTCGTCCATCACGGCTCCTCCGACCGTCGTAAATACGTCATTATCCGTGTACGTTCACGCAATTATTTCACTCCTAAATATAATAATGTCTCCGTGTGGATATAAATCCTTGTTTTGAGATTTTTTTACATGCATTTTTTTCCACTCGACTTCTCTTTTATCGCCGCCGACCGACCGATTTCAATATAATTTTTTCGTTCAATGCGCGCGTCAAGACGCGTATAATTATAAGATGAATGCGTGTGCCTCAAAGATTCTTACGCATCCAATTAAATTATAAATAATACTACTAATTTATATATTATCAAACTTGGGTAATATTCTCAATACAGTATTCGGCATACTGTATTCAGAGTAGTTTTTTTAAAGTATTTTATTCTTTGAAGAAGAAAAGAAATATATTTTAGATCTCATTACGAGTATATTATATTAAAAAGACATTTTTCAGTATGTTTCAGTCAGACTTTAATGTAAATTGTTCGCTCAGATTCTAAAATAATTAGTACCCCTCAAATATATATATTTTGACACCGTTTATATTCGATTAAATAATAATATAATTACTATAGGTACTTAATATTATTATAATTGAAATTTAGTGCATATAGATAAGAAAAAGTATTTTAAAAATATATGGGAATGTCATTATCACAAAGTCAGGGCTTGAAAACGTTATATTTATAACGTTACTATAACATTATAACGGAATAAAATTGATAACGTTATAAAACAAAAAACATTATAACACAAAATTTTAATGATATTATTTTTAAATCACGTTAAATAATCAGTAATCACCCAGAGGCCAAATTAAAACACAAATATTTTAATGTCCATATGAAAACGACGAAATATATCACTCTTTCGGTTGCATATTCATAGATCATATAGATCATATCATAGATCTTGTGCTAATATTTAGAGGATGCTACACACGCATTTGTCGTATCCGTCTACCCAACAGGGAATATAGCAAAATCACACTACGTAGAATGCAAATTGCAAAAATTTTGGTTAAATTTACAGTATAAATACCTATTATCAAATTTAAAGAATGGAATATTTTTTATGGCACCTCGGAGCTTTTTTGAAAAATATTTCCCGACAAAGAACCGATCGGAACGCTTCAGAATCTGTCAAAATATACTCGTTGATCAATTCGAAAAGTTTCCGTTCCGTTCCGACGTAAAGTGACGTGTACGATCCGATCCAATCTGGTGTTTAGGGCCTCATTAAAATTATGTTAAATTATTTTTTTCGTTCCGATCCAATCCGACGGTTTCGATCCGGTGTGCGGCAAGCTTTACAGTATATCGCAGACCGCTGCAGTTTTTTGATTTAAATGTTTTAGATAACATAATTTGGCTTTTTTTATTGGATTAATTTTAAGCACCTTCAAATTATTGTAGATATACTAGGATTTAGGAATTTCTTTAAATTTTTCAGAAGACAATATTGATTCAGATGAGAAATAGAATTATATTTTATTAATTATCATGAAATATTTACACACTTAGTAAATATTGTAAGAATAAATGTAAAATATCCAAGTTTTTTTTATTTAAAAACCACATTAATTAGTCAGGTATTATAGATGTCAATAAATAAATTATACCATTGTATTTTCTGCAAATTGCTCACGTAAATCGATAAATTATTTTATTACATTCATTTTTTTTATCATGATGTATGGTGTCACTTAGCGTCAACATGCTTAGAAATCATTAAATACAATGTGACATATTAATTCGTATGATAATTTGGTAAGAAATATCACGATGTAATTGGTTTTTTATACTTATGTAAATGTCAATATACTAAATATAATAAAACTCAAAATCACAAAAATATTGCACTTTTACTGCGTATACTTATTTCAACAACTATTTTGTCATTTTCAGTGCGAATCAACTACTGAGTATACTGGTTTATTATATACAGTTTATTATAAACAGTTACAAGTGCTCAAGTTTAATTTTAATGTCAATATAATATGAATAAAAAAATAAAACCTAATATTTAAAGGTAGAAAAAAATTTAAACACTGAGCTTGTGTACGAATTTTCAGTATTCATAGTTAGAAAAACTTTGTATAGTAAAAGTAAAAAAAAAACGTTATATAACGGGAAGAAATCGATATGGTTATAAAACAAAAAAACGTTATAACGCAAAACAAAAATAACGTTACAAAACGAAAAACGTTATAACTTAAAAATTAATAACGTTTTCAAGCTCTGCACAAAGTATTAGAATATATATTCTGAAAACTTTTTTAGAATTATTCGAAATACGTATAATACACAAGTTTGAATATTACTATCAAACTGCATCAAAATGGGCCCAATATACGTGCGTGAACTGGGTACGCATCCTGACTTTGTCCAATCAATTCCAAACATTTCTTGTTATTTTGTATTTTTTTTTTTTTTGTAATAATTTGCAACGTCAATAAGAAATTTTGAAATATATTTTCAGCCTTCTGAAAACAAACATGCTGGGAGTGTAAACTTCGCGCAGCACCCTATGTCCGATTGATTTCAAACATCTCTATTTTGCAATTTTAAAATGCTTTTATATTTGTTTTTTAGAAACATATTTTTGAATAAATGTCTTGATTACACAACAATAAAATGTGCTACGGATACAAGACTATTTATAGATTATTTATATACTATATATATAGGTATATATATATACATACCTATAAACATTTTTAAATTACTAGATTTTAATTATTCTTAAAATTTCATAAAAGTTGCCTATACAGAACTCCTTATAAATGGATTGTATAGTGTACTCATACATGGATGACACACACCTCCCGAGTGGGGCTTTATATTGGTAATTTTATGAAAATTATTTATATATTTGTTAAAAAATATGTTTTCGAATTTATCATTTTTATCAACTTGAAAATATCGAGGATAGATGGAATAAAAGAAAAATGATAGCTAACAACATTAATTAGGGCTCTATCTGATTGTTTTTAATACATACATGAAAATGTTTTAAATATTATAAACACTGTACGTACATATTACGCTGTTATAAAAATAAAATAATAAGAAAGTATATTTGATCGTCATTTTTATAAGTTTTAAAAATAAATTATATAGATACTATTAGTATTATCGTATCATAAAAATGAGTTTAATGTGGAAAAAACTTTAATTTCGGAATAAAAAAAGTTAAATAATCAATATATTCATATTACGTATATTCCAAAAAAATAAAAATAAAAATAATACCTAAAATAAATTTAATATTGCAAGTCTTTTAAAGAAAAATTACAAACAGTAACCTCAATTAATACTCGTAGATACATATATTTTCCTATTTTACATGAAAGTGAACTAATTGGCAGAACTTTTTAAGGTTTTTTTTTTTTCTAATAAGTCAGTTCACGATAATCTTGACAACGTATATCATCGTTTCCCCCAATTAGTTAAGCTGCTCGTTAATACGTATAAATTAGGCGTAAAATGGCGAAAGATTAAAAAAAAAACAACACTCATGTTTGACTTTTTTGACGGATGACGAAAAATTTTAAAATTTTCCTCAGACCAAATATATTTTATAGTACCTATGTAGTATGAAGTTTATATTTAATTTTCTGACCCAAAATATTGTCGATATAAGATCTGGCACATAGCAGCAAATTTAATGTTTTATATCGTACCTGCTCAAATATAACATATTAGTTTGATCCATACACTCCACAGAAACACACTATATAGTGTCCACGGATCTTTTTAATTTTAATCTATTATTAAGAAGACGCCATACCAATTTCAATAGTAAAACATGTCTACGAAAAACGAATGAAATTACATCTTAAAGTAGTTTTAGAGTAAAAACATCTATTATAGATTGTAAGTATATATATATATTATGTATTATAGATGATTTTAAGGACAATAATTTGGAGACAACCTCATCGATGTTTTACAAAATATTAATTACTAAAAAGTTAATGGTATTAAAAAAAGTAAAAACAAGGTATTTAGTATATAAAATATTGAACAATACAATTAAATTAATGTTAAAGCCAGATGAAGTCGTCTTCAAAATCCTGTTTTGTATATATATTATAATAGGTGTTTTACTTCTAAAAACATTTTAAAATGCCTTTTTGTTTGTTTTTCGTAAATCTGTTTTTAAACAAATATCATGATTGCACAACAATAAAAAGTGGTACGAATACAGGACTATTTATAGATTACGTTTAAGATGTATTTAAACATTTTCAATTGATAAATTTTCATTTTTCTTAACATTTCTTAAAAATTGCTTATACAGAACCTCTTTATAATAGATGATGAATAATTTTAATTTCCAAATGTGGTCACAGTGTTAGTGATTAAACCATATTATAGTAGGTACGCTAAGAAACGAAAATAATATTATAGCATTAACTAGGTTTATTTATTATTAACAAACCAATTTTTATTGAAATTAAAAACATATTATTATCTTTTAAATAAATGGTTTGTTTATTGTGCTATATCGATAACTGTTTAAACAAACTAATAAATGAAACTGCCAACCTTTATAAATTATTTAATTAATTAAATTTAACGTTTTGTATCATACCTCCTCAAATATAACATATTATTTTGTTCCACACTCCACAGGAACATACTATATAGTGCAATCGGATTTTTTTTTACTTTAACCTATTATTAAGAGAACGCCATAACAATGATTTTCAATCGTAAAAACATGTTCACAAAAAACAAACGAAATTACTTTTTATTTAAAATAAATATAAGAGTTAAAACGTTTATTATCAAATTAATAAAGAACAATAATCTGGAGATGATCTTATGGCGTTTTGAAAAATATTAACTAGCAAAAAATATATAATTTAAAAAACTTAAAAAAAAGGATTTTTGTATAATCGACATTGTACTATGCATACCTAATAGGAGACTCGAAAACCTATGATATCGTATTTGAAATTATTATCCTTTAAATATTTCATATTGGGGCTTTAAATTCTTAAACCATTTTAAAATGCTCTTTTGTTTGTTTTTCGCAAACATATTTTTGAACAAATATCGTAGTTACATAACAATAAAATATGGTGCGGATACAGGACTATTTACTTTTATATGTAGATTATCTACTTTTAAACATTATTTAATTGTTCAATTTTTATTTTTATTATAAATTTACTATATAGAACCTCTTAAAAATGTGAGGTGTGACGTCTTGATTTGAGATCTTGGATAGCTGGTTGGTATATAAATATAAAATAAGTCAGCGCGTTAAACTGAATATAGGCGGAACTCAGTGGCGGTTTTATGGGAGGGGGGGGAAATAAGCGGATCGACCCCTCTTGATATTTTTTTTAAAATCTTTATTGGTTGCATTATTTTAATATATGACTATAGTCTATAATAAATTATTCAAAATAAACAATTATGATTCCAATATTTTGTCTAAACCACTGACATAGATAAAAAAAATAGTTGTTATTTACCTCTATATTCTGTACTGATTTTTGATATCCAAAGAAATGAAAAATCCCGATTTGACAGAATCGTATTTTTGCCGTTTTTTCATCATTTTTTGTTAGTTTTTTTTACGCATTAAAACACTATTAAGAAAATCGAAAAATGACTTCTTTAAAGTACCAATTAGATGCAATTTGCTATCAGAAACAAGGTATGCAAGAGAAAAAAAAAATAACAAAGATCCTTTCACACACATCAGTCACGAGACGGTTCAACGGTTCAGTTCCGAGAAGTCGGGTCAGTCTCAGTCATGGAAAATATTGTTTCGCTAAATTTAGATCGCGTTATCTATACTCATCAGTTTTCTATCCGAATCCGATCTGTCAGTATCCATCCAGCCAGAGATCCGAAAACTTTTGAATTCTCGCTAATGATATTTTTTCGTTTTGACGGACGACAATTGCAGGCGAAAAATGGATGACGAACATCTTATTAAATGAATATATGAAATATGAATTGAAACTACATCATCAATGACATCAGTCACTCCACTACCATCGCCTTGTGAAGAATTGAACGCACATAATTCACCAAATCAGAATATATCTTCAGCATCATTCCACAACATACATAATTATTATCAAAATTATCAATCTGATTAGTAATACTTAAATGTTTTTTGCATTTGTTAACATATTCAGTTTATTTCATTAAAATAAAATCGGTATCTATTCTGTAAATTTTTAATTATACACATTATAATATATATTAATTTATAATTTTCATTTTTTATTTATAAGTAATTTTATAACATACCTTATGCAAACTGCTAACCATTCCTTTAGTGTTATAGCTTTTCTTCAATGTGTATCTTTTTTCTTTAAATATATATATACAATTTATCAAGTAATGTATTAAAACAATATTCAGACATTCTGAAATATTGATGAAATTTAGTTCCATCTTCAATCAGTTCCTTATATAGTGTCAAGAACTCTTCTTCACTGTCTCTTTTTTGCAATGCCTCATGCACCCATTTTCGTCTCTTCTGAGTCTTCTTCTCTTCTTGTTCTGTTTCCTCGTCCAAAATGATAGTAATTATATATAATTTTTCGTCAGTGAAATTCGCCATATTCACGTTGTTAATCCCGTGGTATTATTTAATATTATTAAAATAAACAAATATACAAAAAAATATTTAATACGTTATGTGTAATACGGGACGGGTGTTTGGACTTTGTAATAGACTTAACACGACTGACACGATTTCTCGGAACTGACCTGTCTTGGTGACTGATATGTGTGAAACAGACTTGACTGATCAGTCAAAATCGTCAGTGACTTGATCGACTGTCTCTGATCGGATACGTCACTGTCTCGTGACTGATATGTGTGAATGGATCATAAACATCACTTTTTTACCGTCGATTTTTGAAATGTAGTTAAATTAATGCACGACTAACGTTCAATTTTTCAGGTCTTAAAATCTCATTTTACCAACTATTTGGACCTAAATACCCCAAAATTGATAATTTTGTTGAAAAAATTTAAACTACAAAACTATATAAAAAAAATCGTGACTACGGATTTTTTAATTTAATTAGAGTAACGCATATTTAACGTTGAATAAAATTTTTGGGTCTTCAAACCCGAAATTACCCCTTTTAGAACTTAGGCGCAACGCACACCGATGCGGTGTGGTGGTGGTGTGGTGGTGTGAAAATAGTACGCCACACGAACCGGGCACTGGTGGTGTTTTCGTTGTGGCGGTCGTGGTAAATTTTTAAAATATGAATATTAATAATATGTATGTTACTATGTTATAATATATAATATATATAATAATATAATTATTAATATTTAACATCTCCATAGTTTTTAATATGATGATAAGTGATAACACTAATAATAATATATGATAACAAGTTGTATAATAGCTGAAGTCACCATACCATGTTTTGTTTTCACGTGTTTGTAGATTTTTCAGGATATAAGGCAAGTTCTTTTGCCACTGAAAAAGTTCCAAGAGATTCCGCATTTTTTTTTATTATAAAGATGGACCCAATATTTGCGACGATTATTTTTATTATTATTGTTATTTAATAAAAAGAGTAGCATTAAATCGCCATCGGAACTTGACATACTTAATTATTAGGTACTATTTATTACAACTATGACTTTCTACTTATTACTTTAAATTATTTAGCGTTAATTATAAAAGCGTTTTATTATAATACTTAGCTTATAATGCCTATTTATGGTGTTAACTATGTTATCTCTGTTATCTTATGTTATGTTATCACGGTATTGCTTATGCTGCTTTTTCGCCACCGCCACACTACACTGATGTGCGTTTATGCGCTTTTCGCGGCATTTTCACAACCATCACACCACCGCCAAACCACTACCACATTACTCTGGTGTGTGATGCGCCTTAAAAACCTCAAAACCTAAAATGTCTATAAATAGCCGAAAATTGCAAAATATTAAAAATAATTTAATCAATATATTACTAAATTAAATATTCGATGTAAATTTCAAGATTTTAAAGTCATCATTTTCGAAATTACAAAGAAATTAAAAATCCCGATTTGACAAAATCTTATTTTTGCCTTTTTTTCATCATTTTTTGGTAGTTTTTCCTTACAAATTAAAAAAACTATTGAGAAAAATGAAAAATAACCTTTTTAGTACCAACTAGGTGCAATTTGCTACCAAAAACAGAATAATCTTGTAAAGATCGGAGTACTCCTTCTGGTAAAAAAAATTGTTAACAGAGAAAAAAAATAAAAAATAAAAATCATTATAAAACCATAATAGTTTGCTTGCTATACTCAGAATCTAAAACAATGGGCCAAAAAACATTAGGGATATAAGTTGTTTAAACTTATATTTAGAAACCTAAATGTAAATTGTATGTATGAAATATAAATGAAAAAGCATTTTTTGCCCCTCCCCTCAGCGTTTATCAAGATCCGACACTGGCAGAATTAGACATATTTATTAGACTGGACCATATTAGAGTCAATGTAATTAATAAATTAACACTTCGATTTCACTTATTCTTTGTAGAATCTTTCCTTTAAATATTATTTTATAACTGAAATCTTAAGATCTATGCAGAAAACTAATATATTTTGACAGTAGGTAATCTCAGTGGCGTAAACTGAGGGTCGCAAAGGGTCACACTTTCTTGCTACCCTATACAAATAGGTATCTAAAAATTAGTAGGTATAGATACCTATAAATTAACATTATTGTTTATGAAGTAATATTTTAAAATTATTATTATTAATTTATAATTTTAAATATACCTACCTATATTACCTATATACTCGTAAGACAAGAAATTTAAAATAAATGTATTACGTACAGAATTTTCAAAAATCAAAATGCTTGTGTTTTTCCTGAAAAATTTGGGAAACTTCTGGGAAAAAGTTTTTTTTCTCAGTTTCAAAAAATACATAAAACAATCAAAATATAATATTTTTTAATTGAAATAAATCGATTTTATTTATTTTTTTTAGTTAGATATTTAATTTGTTTTTTATTTTTGATTCACTTTTATAAATGCATATAATGATTTATCTTTGATTAACAATTTTAAAATAATTATAATATTACCTATATAATATAATACACTATTCTATTATGTTAACAAAAATTAAATATAAATAGAATATATTGGTTGCTGAGGAGATATTTAGAGTTTTTGGAAAAATGTATCAATTATAATAATTATTTTAGTATATAACTAGATATATACGATTTTAGTATATATAACATATACGGGATCGATTAGCATGGGCCAAGGCCCAGTTGTCCTAGGCCGTAGTTTCGCCTATGAAACCGAAGGTGGTATTACACTAACACCGTGTCCTTGTAGATCACGTAAACCGTATTATTTAAAGCAATCTGATTGTTCACAAATAGAAAATAATATGTTAGTGGCCTATAAAATCATAGTTGAACCCGTTCTACTTTTCACCGTATGTTTGTTTCTGGTTACTGGTAAGTGGTAAACGATTATTTACTATTACATTTTATTATGTTGGACTTCGATGTACATAATATCATGGGAAAATATAGGAATTAAATCGGCGAAAACTGCAGTTTCAACTAATTGTTACTAAATTTAAGAATCGTTAGTTTAAATATTTGAATATCACTATACTGAGGTTTTGTAACCGCAATGTTGATAAAAATAAATAAATAAAACACAAATATGGCCAATACGGAGTCAGTGGAATACCACTTCAAATTTTCATAGGTATAGTAAAATTTCATACATTGGTTTAAGACGGCGGGTAGTTCATAATAAATTTGAGACAACATGAACCCGCATAGAGTTGTTATATATATTTTTTTAATAATTTTCTCATGGTCTTACACATATTATATTCATTTATTTCAGTTATCTAGAACAAGAAGTTTTGGTTGATATTTATTTAGTTTGTAATATCAATTAATAGTTTGTCGACCACAATAATTATAGTAATGAACACTTTGTTGTTCCAATACGACTTTTTACCAATTTTCATTAAGTGTGGTGACATTGGTTCTGTAAAGCCGTTTTTATCAGAAAAATCGAACAGACCATTTATTTAAGCTAGACCGATCGTAGGCATTCGATTGTGGCGCTAAAATTGTTACCCGCTTTATTACATTATGATAATAACCTATTGGCTCCAATCCAGTGTCGATATTTTGCAAATTAATCGCACATCAGGTTTTAAAATTGCATCTTTTGCGATAAACATGTTCGGGACCATCAATTTCGTTGATACTTAACCAATGATGGATTTGGGAAGGGACGCAGGGGGACGGAGCTACTCTTCATTTTTTTCATGTTTAACAGCGTACCCTTTAATTTATTTATCAAGGAACGCAAAGAACGCAGTGTTTGTTTTAATTTTTATTTAATATTTTTAAAAATTATAATTTTTTTTTTGGAAAAATCGTGAAATTGAAAATGAATGTTTTTTGTCCTTAACACATAATACGTTTTAGATAAAAAGCATGATATAAAATATTAAATAGTCAATTTCATTAAATATTGGTATCATATAGCCATATAGGTAATAAATAATCTTCATTATCCTTGAATGGTTAAGGCCTAAAAGGATGGCGAAATCAATGCGACACCGATAAACTTCATTTCGGTCTACATCTACAAACAAAAAGTATTAAATTATTTTGAAAGAGGAATGCTTAAACTATATTTAATTAACTAAATGCTGTCTTGAAAATATGTAATCTAACAATGATGTAAAAAAATTTTTGGATTTTTCTATTCTATTCACGTTATAATATAATCTAGAATGTTTTTAAAAGTGTCCCCTGGTTAAGAAAATTTGGATAGTGGGTGTGGGGGACGAAGTTCTCCACGGCTTACTTTTTCCCTGATATGCCACGGAACGCTGATTTTTTTTAACTAAGCTCAGTCCGTCCTTATTTTTTTTTTCAATTCTACCACTGTACTTAACCTGACCTAGTCCACATATATATTTTATTGGCAGTAACCACCGAACATGCCGTACAATATAAGGAAAACGCGTGTACCTATATAATAATAATATAGTGTAGGTATAGTATAATATCCGGTGGCCTAAAAAACCGAAAAAAAACAAGACCATTACGAAAAGCCTTATTTTTTGAGGGTACTACCTATATTATACTGTATACTCATTACTCAGGTATACAATAATAACAAAAACAACAATAATAATAATAATAATATCGACTTATACAATATTATAATGGCATAAGCATAATAATATATTATACGTTGTATAACACTCGCCAAATGCGGAACGGTTTTAAATTTATTATCCCTCATTAATTTCCAAGCCGCGCGACCAATTAAGTCTAATCTTCGGAGCTGTTTTTTTATTATTATTATTTTTAATACGCCACCGCCGCGTTAGGTTCCCCGGGGAGTAGGACGTGCATAATCTGGTGTTTACACGAAACACCGGTGTACCAGACCAACTACGCTATTTCTTCGGATAACCCTCATACAGATTGCTACTGCACACGTGGCGTTAAAAAAAAAAAAAAAAAAATAGAACTCAAACCGAAACCCTCAGAAGAGGTTATTATTATTATCGTAGTATATTTTCAATAAATTGGGAATTTCGTACTTCTGAATTCACGTCATTTGCATTTGGTCGAAAACGAACACAAATTAATGGAAAGGTTCGAGAGCATTTTAATTTTTTTTCGACGGAGAATTTCGGCCTTATTCTAATCCGATATGTACCTACAGTTTCAATTCCGTTTTTGTATATCTCATTAGTTATAGTATTGTTCTTAAAGCGCGCGAATAAAAATACACATCAAATCGAAATTACAATATAATATTGGCGATAGTATAAAAATTACTCTTGTTATTTGCGACATGATTCGATATTACAGATGGGAACGGTGTTGTGGGTAGGTACACGAATCGAGTCGTATCGAGAGCGGAGAAAGGTGCCTACGTCCCGGGTGCAAGATTTGAAAGGTCACAAAATGACAACAAAAATCGATTTCCGATTTTAAAAATATTCAATTTTTAGGCGTAACGGAGGGAGGAAATAAAAAATTCGAGATTTGAGTTGTGAATTTAGCAAAAAAAAAAAAAAAAAAAAATTGAATCTACCAATAGCAATATCTATATTAATATAGTTCTATAATATATATTATATATTTCGATTCCTGACTGTAAACACGGTAACTATGGGGTGAATATACCTACTGACCTTTTAACCGTACCTATAGGATGATCATTAAATTAGCGATATTACTGCAAAACTTTATTTTTTATATTTTTGTTGTTACCGCCTCCGCCAGACTTTATAGCTCGGCACTATATATTATAGGTGCTTCGTCGAGTATGTGCTTAAAGCACTGTTTTGGACCCTCTCCGAAGAATTATATAATATAATAATCAATGGTACCTGCTATATGTTAGTAATAATATATAATAATATAGCGTTGTTCTCGACTATATACGAGCTTTTTGGCCGCGATTCGCATCGGATCTATCAGCCGCACGCCGACGTGTTTTCCGGCGATTTATATTATTGTTTTACCGTCGTTGTTCGTGGCTATGGCGGTTTTGGGTTCGGGCGCGGGAAACCTGCCAAAACACGTTGTCGGCCGGAAACGCGGACCATCCCTCCCCCACCGCTCGTTTCCCGATTTCAGTTCTTTCCAATACAATATTATACCCTCGTCGTACCGAGCAGGACACTGCTGTATATATGTGCGGTCAGGTTCTTTCTCCCCACCTCCCCGTCCATATTTAATTTATATATGCGGTGACCTAACCAGAATTCTGGTTTAGTTTGTAAATTTATATACTATATTATTTTTTCAGTCGAAAAATATATTGTTGAAAAAAATTCAACAGACAAAGAAAATTAATGTCTATTTGAGTATACCTATACACAATATACTAAAAAAAAAAAAGAAAAAGAAAAAGAAAAAGAAAATCTGCAGGAAAACATAAGAAATTTTCTCGATAACTATATAAACAATCACGAGGACGATTATTTTTGATGTACCGGAAAAAGTCTATAGATTAAGGGTTAGGACCGGCAGTGGCGTTGCCCGGATTTATAAAAGGAAAGGGGGGGGGTCAATTATTATTAGGGGCCATTTTTTAAGAGAAAAAGAGGTCAATCCATCCCTAAATAACAAATTATACTCTTTAATTTACCTATACTATACTTCTTCAATTGTAATTGTATCCCAGCAATAATACAAACAATTTGGTCCATCATCCCATAGGTCTTTATTATTATTTTTAAATATGAAAGCATAAGACGATTCTGAGCAAAGTTATTTTATTTAATTATATATTAGTTTATATTTTTTTTCCAATTTATGAATATTTTCCATATTTTTGGTAGTTTTCTTTTACGCTTAAGAAATTTATTAAATGAAAAGTAACCTCTACAAAAAGTACTAACTAGAAAAAACTATACCCAAAAATTCCTATTCCATGGAGTATTTTTTTAAGTGTACAAGAAAACTACCAAAAATATGCAAAATGTTCACAAAGACTATAATCTTTCTACCGGAAATAGTGTATACATAGGTACATACAATATTAATGCATTCATTTTTTATAATTAATATTTAGTGTTAATTTAAAGTTTCTGGATAAATTATTACAGTTTTTAGTCATTTTCGATGCTTAAGGTTGTTGGAGTACTCCTTATTTTTTATTTGTGACCAATAATCAAAAAACTAGTTTACGCATACTTCCTGATGTTCGATCATTGATTTGAATACAATATGTAAAAATTTTTCTGAGCTATGTAGGGAAAATATTAAAATTTTTTTTTTAATTTAATAATTTTTGAAATCAAGTTAATTTTGAAAAAAATATTTAAAAAAAAGAAAATATTTTAAAAACTATATAAATATTAAGTCGTAAAACGCTATATATTTTTGATTTCCTATACATAATAACCTAGTAAAAAGGTTAATGAATACAAATATCTTTTGACAAAATTTAAATTGGCCTATTGAAATTACAAAATCTTTATCTTTTAGCAGCTTTGTAACAGTTAATTGGGAAATTTAGGAAAAATATATAGAGAGCATAAGAAATTTCTAAAAATTTAGAGGGTTTACGTCTCATACATATACTAAAGTTCATCTACCTATAACATAAGATATGCCATACACAATGAATTGCCTATATTGGGAATTATCTGCTATAATAACCTTAAGAAAACTAAAAGAAAAATCAAAAATGACCTCTTTAAAGTATCAACTAGAACAAATTTTATATCAGAAAGCTTTGTACCTGAAAATTCCTACTTGACTTATTCTATTCGAAATTGTGTGGGTATACATATAAAAAAAATACATCATTGTAAAACCATACTATGCTCAGAATCTAAAATTTAAAAAATACGGCCCATAGGGGGCATAGTCCTTTTGGCCCTTCCCTTGGCTACGTGACTGTGGACTGATAATTTAAGAGAACCTCTTTTGAAATCGATTATTATAGTTTTAAATTATAATTATGCTAAAACTGAAGTGCCACATTATATACGCTTATATAAATTGAGAGACTTGAAATATTTACCGATTATTTATTTTGGTATAATAAATAGACGTGATATAATATTGTATATATTTAATATAATTTTGTCAAGTAAATAATTTTCCAATTGTGGTATATTTATGTATGATTATTTACATTTATCTATTTAAATCTTAATATTTGTTTTAAGGGTTATGTTTATTATCCATATAGTTCAAAACGAAGCGGAAATATTTTAAAACAAATGATTGAAATTTAAAAGAACGTAAAGCATAGATAAATATATCATATATGATTTCAAAATTATTTTGAATAACATTTTGGAGTGAATCTCATTTCGGTACTTGATTTATTGATTTAAAAGAAGTTTATTAGATAGTAAAAAAATAGTTTTAAAAAGTGAATATTTATTAGGTATATTTTTAAACTTTAATAACCGGTTTTTCAATAAGTAAATTAAAAATTACAAATGAAGTTCACTCCATAATGTTGTACTCCAACGATTTAATAATAGATATTTTATCTCTAAAATCACTTTAAGAATCCGTTTTAACCAGTTTTAATACACTGTGTTTAATAATTGATCTATATTTTTCCATATAAGAATAATGGCATACTAATATTTTATGGTTATAAATACTACACTTTATTTATAGGACTCTCATATGTATAAAGGTATTTTTTATTTTTTCATTGTATTTGAAAAAATTTTCAGATAGCAAATTCATTCTAGTTTGTAGATAATTTAAAGAGATAATTTATCTATTTTCCAAATAGTTTTCGGATAACTAGGTAGGTACCAAAAATGATTGAAAATTGTTATAAATCGAAAAATAATAATAATATTATGTGATACAAATTTCAAAACTTTTACTAGTTTTGAGAAATTTATAAAAAAAAATTGTTTATTTTTTATATAATGTATACGTAAGTATACTTTTTCAGAAAAAAGTAGTTGATTAGGAATTTTTTTTACGGAGAAAATTATATTACACCAAACTTCGCTGAGAATCGTTTTTCAAACGAATGATTTATTTTTGCTTTTAAATTTATAATAATAATAATATGTCCAAGGATCGAAAGACCTTCCATCATTTGTATTTGGATGGTTTTTTTAAATTTTTTTTTTAAATTTAATTTAAATGATAAAATAACTATAAAATATTTTAAAAAATCAAAAAGATTTTACAAATTACTTGGCACATGGCGCATACATTATGTTTTAATTTCGTACAGTATTTTTGTCGTGGAATTTGTGAAAAATATCCGAAAGACATTGAATAAATTAACTAAATTAATATAACTTGCCTTTGAAAATTCAACTAAACAATGGATCTGTTGGAAGGTTGTGGTATACCGAAATATTTAGATTGCGTTGAATAATGGAACATGATAAAATGATTGCAAATATTATCAAAAATGTTAGGTACCTACTATGACGTATACATTTAAATATTTTCAAAATATACATTTTTACGTTTTACAATTTATAGTTTTATTTAGTTCATACTTTATACATCTACCTACGTATACTTTTAAACAATTATATATAATTAATATAAGAATATAATAGGAATTTTAATGACACAATTATTTGTGCAAGCATACAATGCGTTATGAATTTAAGAAGGGTAAACATTAGAGTGTGATTTACTAAAAAAATCATCAGAAGCAGATGAACTATTTATTTTAAAATGTTCAATAATAATAGATAAACTTAGAAAAATTAAATAAATAAATTGACTTAGAATAACGGATTTATAAATTATATTAGAAATTAGAAAGAACTCAGTAGTCAGTGTTATCATACACTCTCCGATACTGATTACTGAAAAAAAATATCAATAAAAAAAATAGGTAAAATTGGATCCAATGGAAATTTAGTTAGTAACATTGAATTTTGGAACAAGATCCAGCAATAAAATATTATCAAACTGTTGAGTTTTGGAATGTATTTTATCATTTTGATTAAACAACGTCGAGTTTTGGAAGAGACCCTAATATTTGATACAAACTTTAGTATAGGTATAAATACTATTAATAACATACTTGATATATTTTATTTTATTTCGTGTTGATTTCTTTCTTTTAATATCTTGCTTATATCAAGGAGTATATTTTGAAGTTGGCAACAGAAGTAAAATGTCCAAATATATTATAATATACATTATAACATATTCTATATTTGTCAAATAGGTAATAAAATAAAAGTCAAAAGTAGCATACGAATGATTTTTTCATCTATTAACAGTTTAAAATATAGATAGTACCTACTTACTTAAAGTAAAAATACTGAATTTTTTTTTGAAACATTTTTCAATACAAAATACAATTTTAGGACCGTTTATATATTATGTATATTGTATAATATTAATATTATGAACTCTAATCTAGTCTGTATAATGTGTATATCCAATCTCGACTTGTTTACTTTCATTCCGTGTCAAAACGATATACTTTTACAACATTTTTAGTTTACCGATATCACGCATATGTGTGTACTGTGTATAATATAATATAATATGTATAGGAACCTGCCGTCCATTCATCCATCGCCCCCTTTTGCTAAACCACCCCCGGTGTCGCAGGGTTCGTGTCGGAAGGATATTGTATATACAATATAATATATACACATGTAGATCCCTGAGACTATATACTATTTAAAATAAGGATCGAGTGCGGATCATAGTGGCTTATATATATATATCGCGCGTGTTTCAGTGTACAAAAATCCCTTTATTTACATGGCCCGAAACGGCAGAGAATAAAAAAAAGTATAGCCATCGGGGGCGTGCGTAAGAGAAGGGATTGAGGGATTTTACTCCCGCACCTCTCGATCGCCATCGAAAAAAAAATTTACATCAAATATAATTAACAAAAAAAAAAAAAAAAAATAATAATAATAATAAAAATTAGGAAAGTCCACTGAAAAACATTTTTGAAAATCTATCTCTCCTCAGGCATCTCCGTTTCCTTTTTCTAACTTCTCCCATAACTATACGTCTTTATGTCCTATAGGTGTATAAAGTACTAGTAATTTTATACAATTTACATTCTATTCCACTACAAAGTATGTGCAACATGATTGTGCAATAGTAGTCAGTGATGAATAATAATAATATAATAATTCACTTTTCGAAAAACTTTAGAATTTGATTATGCAAATAGGAGAAACGCCAATTATTAACATTCCGCGACTCTCCATAAAAATTACAAAGAAATTATATATATACTACGAAAATAAATTTAAACAGATTACAAGTATATTATATATACAACATAGAGATATCCTATGGGCGTTATACTCGAAAAAGTTCCACAAACATTGCAGTCCAACGACAAAAAACCTTGTGAAATCGGTATATCCGAAACATCGTCACTAGATTTTGCAAAGACCCCAAGAAAATTCTACAAAAGAATATCCATATTATTTTCATTATGTAGTTTAGTGGAAGTATTCGGACTTTGTTAAAGTTTTAGAACTGAAAAACCTCCATTGTTTTTAGTCCCGAAATTGTTTTAATCACAAGTTTTCGATTTATTTATATCATTTTGACGGATATTTTTCAATTTTTAATTTGATGGTTATTGCAGTAGCCCAAATAGTATTTTTGTATACTATATATGGAAACATCTAATCAATTCTGGAACATTAATTTTTGATTTTCTGCATACATATATATTATACATAGTAAACGAGGGCCCGAGACATAAACTTATCGTCTAATTTTCTTTTCATTCGGGGTCCAATGTTGAATCTCTTGTGATTTTTTTTCCATGACAGACACACACTTTGTGTATAATATGTATATAGTCAAGATGCCGCTACCGCCCTGGTAGGAGGTCGATTCTCCGTGCTGGTCGAGGGTAGGAAGGGAATGGTTATATAGTTACAGTCAATGATATATGGGACTCGCTAATGTTTTTTTTTTTTTTTTTTTTTTTTTTTTACTCGATCGACCATGTGGAATTGTCTAAGAAAGAGGGTAGTTGTATAGTCGTGTCAAAAATATTATGTAAGGGACTGAAGTCTGAGTTTTTTTTCCTTCGAAGACAAATTTATTGATCGAGCACTTTTTCTTCTGTTGTGTATAATCGTTATATTTTTGTTTTGAAAGAAGTCTCGTTCCTTTATTTAAACATCGTACATATTTTATATTATATATGTATAAATAATAGTACTTTTTGAGTGTAGCTGTACTGGCTATATATACCAGCTGTATTATATATAGAATATCGGTCTCATTTGTGATTTACAAACGGAAATAAGGTCGTAAGTTCAAATACACTTGAACGATGATTTTCAATCGAATTTAAATAAATATTTTCAAAAAAAAGATAAATAACTTTTGGTCTTGCGTATAAAAGAAAGTAGATGGCAAAAAAGACGGATTCGTATAAACGTTTAATCCTTTCCTTGTAACAGCATCTGTTTACTTATACCGAAAACGTCCAACGTAATAATCGAATACTTAGTATAAATATTTACATTGTATTACGCGCGTATAAAGTTATATAAAGTTCTTAATTATTTGTTTCGGATCGTTACAGAAATCTGTACACTATAAGTATCACCATAATATTGACTTTGGGAAACGTGAATTCGTAATAATTTCACGTAATATTATATAATATATCATTCGCTTATAATTAATCTGTCGTACAACGTGTAGTACGGAAATAAATTCAATAAAGTTCAAATACTAAATTTTCAAAAAAGAAAAAACGTTAATCCCAAAGAGCTTAATGTTTTAGTCGTATATAATATGCGAAAAATCTGTATTATTTATACGAATTTCAGAATTATGAAAAAATATAGTTTTAAACTTTGACGTACGAGTCATGAATATTCAACGTGACTGTTTTAAAATTATATATACCTATTAAAAATACTAATATAACGTAAAATAATTACAGTAGGTACTCATTATAAATGTATTTTATTCGGAAGGAAACTACATAATGTATTTTTAACTGAACGCTTAAAAATGTCATCTACTCATATCTCATAATAAATAAGTATTATTATATAAAAAAAAAATAACTGAATGCACAAGTGGCATCTCTTATCTTAAATAAATTGATACATTTTTATTTCAAACTGATGGATTATAAAAAATATCCGGAAAGATTTCGATTCGAAACCAAAAATTATGAAATTTAGGTACATTTTTATTTAATATGATGATGATTTAAATTTTACAAACACCAAACCAATTTACCAATATAATCAGTAACATGAGGTCAGTAAAAGTCATTACACAATTTATAAACCGACTAACCATTAGTCGGAATTCAGACCTCGGAAAATTAATTTAATATATATATGAACTAGTTCATTGGAACATAATTAATTTAAAATATGAACTAAGTTACATGAAAAACTTAATTTTTTCCAGATGAACATATTTTGTTCAAGATCATTAGCAAATTAATTTAAGCTCGTATAACATTATTCATTCAAAAAAATATATTACCAATTGTAACTATAAAAAAGTATTATATATATCAACATTCATTTTTTATAGTATTTAAATTATTTCATTAAATAACAGTAACGACTCCAATATATAGCTCAGGAATATAATTTAAGTAGGTATTTAATATAATATTTGAAAAATTATTATTTTTAGTATAAAAATTATGGAATTTTGTGAAGTATATTCAGTGACTAAATTATAAAGTTCAAATATTTTTTTTAAATACATGTTAACCAAATTTAAAAAAGTTAATCTACACAAAAAACGAATTGATTCGTATTTCGTCCATATATGTTGAACTTATTTTATTTAAACTAGTTCAATTCAACTCGTCCATTTTGAAATCTGAGAGAGATAGGTACTGATTAAATTTAAAATTGACTGCAGATTTGGTCCATCCAAGAAATCACTTGGTACTTGGTCAAATAAAAAAAAATTAGACGACTATAAGTATACAAATTAACTGTTGTTGATTGGATTATGATTGGACACGTTTAATTTAAATAATATCTGAGCAGTATTCAAATACCTACTTTATTAAATACCTCTTTCTACTTTTATTTATAATATTATTATATGCTTATATATATATATGTTTTTTCGATTTAAAGAAATTAATTCTGTTATTATTATTATTCAAATTTAAGGGATGATATCAATTACAAAAAATGGGACCTATACTAAATTACTAAATATATTATAATATAATTATACTAAAATAAATTGTCAAAAATTATTATACTACGAGTATATTTTTCAAAACATAAAATAAGCAAAAAAAAAAAAAGTAATCAACTTTTTTCCCATTTTGCCGAAATCCAAATAGTTTATAGTTTGCCGTTTGCCGACTTCCAATTCTGAAAAATACTTTATTGTTGCATAATTTCCCGACAAAATTCCAAAATACTATATTCGAAACGTGAATAAGCTAAAAAAAAACCATAAAATTTTTCTACCATTTGCCGACTGAACTTAATTTTACGACTCCTTTCCGGAGTTGGAAGGTGGACACCCTCTCTCTCCTCCTCACGGGACAGCAATAGCTAGGAGGGCAGTATATAAATAAATATTGAGTATATTATTAAGAATTAAGTATGATAATAAGCTCGTGGGTCGTGATTTGTAAACATTTTGAGAAATTCGATATTAAGCCCTTGAAGTATTATGTTGGGTTACATAAAAGAACATTTAAAATACTGTTTGTGGTTTTTAGGGTTAACAAAATTTGATTGTATAAAAGTTTGTTAAATGTATATGAGTTCATTAAATAATAGGTATTTAAGAAATGATTTTGTGAAATGCTTTCCATTATTAGTATTCAAATCCTTTTAAAATTATTTATTTTTGTATTTAAATGAATTAAAAAAAATATTTTTTCAAAGATTGATTGTAGGTACTTAACTATTACTTATATCGCCTATGCATCGAACATAAAACCACCACCACCACCAACCCGCGATCTATTTTCCTATTTATATATTTTATATACATATAATATACATAGGTACAATTATTATACACCTTTTCGATATAAATTATTTCACCGTAAAAGGTTAAACGTAAAATTAAAATTCTAAAAAAATAAATAAAAAATACTGTGACCATTAAATGTTATGGCGAGTACCTTCCTATATATATTACATTATATAGGTTAAGCTTTTACTGTTCACGGTTTGAATACGGGCACGACCTGAGAGAGTGCTTAAGAAAATATATAAAATATATTTTAGGAAGAAATAAACTAACACACACACACACTCCCGGATTCCCGGCCATTTTATATAATATATATAACATAAACCATTCTATTTAACCGAAATTCGAATATATCATTCATCCACCATTGTACTATTATAATTTATTCCATTGTTCCCGAGCATCATGCATTGTAGACGACTTACAATATTATATGTATAACTCAAGTAAGTATGTGATATATTTTATTTTTATTCTAAATTTGAAACTTATTTTGAAAATCGGATAATAATATAACAAAACTAAAATCAAAACCTAAAATATAAAACCAAAAAACCGAATCGTGGAAAATGGATTTAATTGAATTAAACGATAAAAGATAGATGGATAGTAAATAGATAGGTACCTACATAATTAATGGAAATTATGTTCTATATAAAAATTTTCAAAAACCGAAATATGAGTGCGATAAAATATACAAAATAAACGATATATGTATATATATATTGTTATGAATCTCTGATTATATTAGTTAGTATAATATAATATACCTAATGATTGTAAATCAGTGACTGTCCGGAAGGAATTGCTGAGGCACCCTTTTTGGACGAACGCTCGGCATATAGGCACGGCTCGTGTCGCGAATCGACGACAGTCCGATTTTAGTGGAAATACACAGAGCATTAGCAAAAGCTTAATTACAGAACCTTCTTACAAAACCTTTCAGAGTCTTAAATTGTAACATAACCTACTTTACTTTATTAATTAAAAATGATAGTATCCTACACGTAACGTTTTTATTTGTTCGTACATTCTTACGAATTACACAACAATATACAAAACATTTTATGCTTAATCATCAATAATCTACGAGTATACTCCAATATTAATTTTTTAAACAATTATATAATATATATGTATTAATACTTATGCTTACAGGAGTGATCGTTCACGGTCAATTTCTTATTTTCATCCTCTATGTGCTGTAATAATAGTGATTTGATCATTGGATTTGATTTATAACACATGATATATTATCATATGTTGTTTTGAATGTTTCAATAAGCAGATAAGGATGATGCAGTCAATCTAGTTAATTTTACAATAATATAGGGCATTTCCGCATCAACATTATATAAAATAATAGTAGTAATTACAGTAATTATTCTCTTGTCTACTTTAATTATTTTAATATGAACACGTGAACAGTTTTTTTTTATAATTTATTAGTGTCAAAATCTATGTTTAATTTTCCTTTTCAAAGTACGTGCTTCGTCATCTCAGAGTTATAACATATAACGGTAATATTTTGGGTTTTGTTTTGTTATTCAATATATCTAATGCTATATATAAAATATCAACATTTTGGACTTTGGACCCTTATCACTCAGCAATCTATGTTCTACTGAACAATTTATCATAATCATACATTTGTTACCTCATTACCGGTTAATTAACTATATTTATATTTTTATCGCTCACGCGCACTATTCAGATTAGACTTGGTACTATCCATAATATTTGTTGTGTATGTGGTTGCTCCTACATACTGTAAAGAGTCTTTTATCTGCTGTGATTGTGGTTGCATCTGTATATTATAAGAAGCATATCTATCTACTACGAATGCTAAACTCACTTACAATAGACAATTAGTAACCCGGTCTAATCTAGCTTCTGTTAATTCTCTAAATATAAATACCATACCTCTTTTAGTTCAGAAATTTCGCAATGTCATTAGAGATATCCAAAAAGCTCAAAATGTACTGTTTGCTAACTATAAGGCACTGATCATTCCCAAGATAAAAAACATGATGAGCTCAAAACCAGCTTAGAGATGCTATTTTTTCAAATCTGCGTTCTAAGATCTGAAAATTCTGAAAATGTATCCCTAAAAACGGGTCTTACCTTTTTCAAGGAGAGAGTACATACCCTTGAAAATATCTCAGGAAACCTGCACACGTCAACTTCTAATCACCTACCTCAACTTGTTAATGAACTATCTGAACGAGAAAAGTACTCATTTAACATTATTGTATGTGGTCTAAAGTAATCATCTTCAATCCAAACAACCGATAGAATTTCTGATGACACTAAACTTTTTTCTAATATTATTAAACCTTTTTTTTGTCTCTACCACTTAGTTTTAAGTTGTTCAGACTCAGTGGTTTGAGCATTGATCGCCCTTGCTCATTTAAAGTTATATTCTCAACTAAAGAATGTGCTCTTCAATTTGTCAGTGGCTTCAATGCTATTAAACGTTCTAGAAGCACAGTGGCGCCCCATTTGAAATACCAGTTTTTCATGACCGCACTATAATGAAATGGCAAGAAATTCGGCGAGTATACGTTGAACCTGAGGCCTCTAAAGAAAAGGGTGAGCACAACATCGCTATCAGATACGCAAATGGAGTTTCATCTATCATCTTGCACAGCTATGATAATGGTGTTAATATATAATCTATCAGTCACTACTTTTCCATCAAAAATCTAGCCTGCTCGGTTTAGCCCATTTATCGCGATGGACTGCCAACATGTTAGCGTTGTCTTCACTTCAAGTTGTACCTATTGTACCCGTTCTGTATTTAGCCTTAAGTATTTTTTTGATTTTATCAGAGAACATTCCAGTATCCCTACCAATATAAATGTCCTGTTATTTCACATATCACTATTAATAGTAACTATGAAACTAAATTACACTTCAATACTTCTGATTCTTGGTTAACTATTTTTTTTATTAGAATGTGTGTGGCTTTAAAACTAAGTTGATCAATCTTAAATATAGTACTTTTATATTTTTTATCTATATCTATAATTTATATTTTAAAACTGAAACTTGGCTTTCATCTGAAATCCTTGATTCTGAACTAGGCTTCAGTGGCTTTCAAGTCTTTAGGCTTGACAGGAATCATTTAAATAGTCCCCATATTTTAGATGGTGGTGTCCTTATTGCTATCAAGTCTTCTTTAAGCTCTGTCAAGACTAATATTGATATTAATAATGGAGAACAGTTCTTTGTAGTCTTGTCTTTTGCATCTTCCAACTTAGTAGTTGGAGCAGTCTATTTGTCATCAAATACAACCCTCAAAGTACTTGATGTACACTTACATTGTCAAATAACTCATATAATCAAAAAACCTATCCTCTATCCTTATCTGTGGTGATTATAACCTTCCACATATTAATTGGCCAAAAGACCACTTAGGTCTTTCTGCATCTGGCAATATCTCAATCCCATCTTCCCATCTAATTCATTCATTCTCTTATCTTAACTTTTTCCAACATATTAAACACAATCCAATCCCTCTCCAAACCTCAAAGTACTCATACATTTTATGACTTCAAGTCCGGCGATATCCCATCTATATCGTAGTTTTTAAATTCCTTTGGCTGGATAAATACATTTTCACTCTACAATATCCATGACGCGTCTGCCGTATTTAATGACACACTTCTTTAAGCTATCAACGAACACATTTTTTTAAAAGTATTTTCTTCCCCTAAATTTGCACGTTGGGTCTCCAACGACCTTAAAAAAAACTAATAATTAAAAAAACGCGCTCACATAGCTTATAAGTGTTCTGGATTAACCACAACTTAACTACTTTTTCTAATCTTAGAGCTGCATGTAATCAGCAATCTCAATCTGATTTTAGTGTTTATGTAAAATATACTGAGTATTGTTAGAGATCTTAAACAAAACTCTCCAACTCCTTCTACTATTCATTTTAATAACATCTCCAAATCATCCACTGAATCTGCTAATTTCTTTGCTACATATTTTTCCTCTACCATCAAACAAAATATCACTCACATGTCTTCCCTTCCTCTTTCCATTGGCCAATTGCTCTATGACCTACCGTCAGACATAGATCATTCTCCAGAAGATGTACTTTCTGCCCTAAATTCATTGATAAATACGTATTCTAATCGTCTAGATGGTATATCAGCTCGCTGTCTATATTATTGTAGACATTCTATCGCGTATTCTATTTATTTACTATTTAGGCAATTCTTAATTGAAGGTATTTTCCCTAACGTTTGGAAAATATGTTCAATTACTCAAATCCTTATCTGGATACTCGTCGTCAGATGTTAAAAACTATAGGCCAATTTCTATAATACCACATTTATCCAAAATATTTGAGCCACTAGTTTATTCAAAGATGAAAAGAGCTTTAAATCATATTATTATTAATGAATAAAATTATTTTAGACCTGGAAGTCAACTGTCACTAATAGCATGGTATTCATAGCCTATATATCTAAGGTTATTGAAAGCGGTGGACAAGTTAATGTCGTCTTTACCGATTTCAAAAAGGTATTCTTTCATCAATGAATTATAATCTCCTTATTAACGAATTAAATTTACTTGGTATAGGTATTAGATAATCCCCTTCTGCCCTGGTTACGTTCATAATTATCAAACCGAAAATAATTTGTTAAGATCCATAATTCCATGTCTATCTTATCTGATATTCCATTTGGCGTCCACAGGATGACCATCTACTCTTTATCCTGTTCGTTAACTCAATTAGTAAATGGATCATATCTTTAAAATTTTTTCTCTTCGTTGATAATATGAAAATATATATGAAAATCGACGATACCAATAGTCCTCACATTTTGAAATCAGAATTGAATATGTTTTCCTCCTGGGTTCAACGACTGAGTCTTATTTAAGCCTAAGTAAATGCCATGTTATGACCTTTTCTAGGCGTCGTACACCTACATTCCACAATTATTTTCTCGATGGTATTCCTCATGAAAGAGTTTTCCTTTTCAAACATCTCGGTATCATTTTATCACTTTCCTATAATTTTAACCACCACAGAAAAGCCACAGTAGGTAATTATAAATAGTAATGCTTTGAAAATTTTAGGTTTTATTAAACGTAATACAACAATGTTTAGCTCGGTCGCTTACCTTCGTACACACAACTGTACTCTGGTTCGCTCGATACTTGAGCATGGGGGTAATAATTTGGCATCCCTCTTTAGTTAAAGACATACTAAGAAAAAAAAAGGTCAAACCTATTATATAAATACAGTAATACATTATATAGAAACCTCTGGACTTTTTTTGGGGAGGGGGGAAATTTACCCCTACCTATTCCTCATCAATTCGCCCTTGTGTATAGTTGAATATGTGAACTATAATATATTAAATAATAGAAGACAACATTTTACTTTGGTATTTTGAATAAAACAAAACAATTTTAATTCTTGTAAATACATAATTTTTAAAGCATTATTGCATAGGAAATTTTCGAATCAATTTCGAGTGCACTTATTAATTTGTATGTACGGTGTAATAACTGATTATCAGTATGTATAATAATGCAACAGAGACATACTACACCTACGTAAGTCAATTTGACTGAAACTGACTGCATCAATTCAAATACTTAAATTTCAATTTTTTTAAATATTTAAATTCACCAAAAACTTTACCTTGTATAGATTTGAGTATATTTTTCCTATATAAATATTTATTTAATTATACATAATTAAAAGTTGAAAATTAAAAAAAAATTCAATTATTTTTTCTCATAAAAAACCACTAAAATAGGAAAAGTGCTCCGATCAATGCATATAGTGGACTTTTATTAATGAATTCAAAACTGTTTTCAAAATTTCAATAAAACACTAAAAGTAATCTAAGCTAAAATAACTTGTTGGTCGTTTTGATAAAATATATGTATATAGGCAACTTTTTTGACCACTTTCAATTGAGCAAAAATTCATTGTGCTTTTGCTGGACCTAAAACTTATTTTCGATTTGTATGTAATGAATGTGTAATGGGCTTAATGTGCTAAATAAAATATAAAAATAAATAAATACTTAAATTTACTAAATTTTAAAACATTTTTCATGTTGTTTTATTAACAAAATTCACAATATCCAAGATTTGGTCATATTTCTCCCACCAACACAGTTTCAAAATCCTCCACGAATAATTTTATATTTTGGCGACACATTTTCATGTATAAAAACTAACATTTCTGACCATTCCTATATAATTTATGTGGCATTCTGATGAAAAAAAAGGCTGCTTGCTAGGTGTATATATGTAGTATGTACCATTGTATATACCTATTATTTTAGGACCTGTAAGAATTTTCGTTGTATCTGACACAAAATCCTGTACACACCTGTTAAAATTAAAATAATTAGACGTAAATATCACTGTAAAATGACCAGCTCCCACGCAGCACTCAGAATAAAAAAAAGTCACATTTATAGATAATAATAATAATACTAATAATAAATTATAAAATATTTATAATGTTTATTTTGAACACAGGCAAGTGTATAGGTTACATAATGTACACGACTTCTACAGGTAATGTAAAAGGCTTAAAAAAATCTGAGTGGGCAAACTTGGGGCTACTGACTTTGCCGAGGGGGTCCGGCACCTCAAGACCTTCCCTTGGCTAAGTGCCTGGCGACAAGACGGAAACGTACGAATAAAAATATTAGTTCTTTATTTATATATTTTTTGAAATTTTGATTAATCGACGATTCCTGAGGTTTTTAACATATAACTTTGTAACTAAGATATTTAGAGAAAATATGTAAAGAATATTTTTTATAGACCTAATTATGAAAAATATTT